>JAYXIM010046628.1:0-21891 GCA_037575425.1 Anastrepha fraterculus
GTTCGTCCACTTTCTTGTCTTTGATGATATTTTCAATCTTTTCTCTATTCGAGAATAATATACCTGTATGTTTGATTGAGTAACCATATACTCAAGTAAATCTTCTCCAATAAACAACTCTGTATAACATGTGCTACGCATTCTTGCGATGTTGGCATACCTTTTATCCCGGAGTTACCCTGAAAAGGTTCCAAAGTAATTGGTTTATCAGTCGTTGCCTGACTATTACCACATCGCTGTATTGTCGTGGCAATCCAGAATGCTTTTGAAACTTATAATAACGCTATCATCGCTATCATCACTGAAATCACTGCTCACAGAACATTCAAATAAATAATCAACAAATACTTCTTCGTTTTCGCTAGTTAAATTCATTTTAACGGATTAAAATTTGAAGGTACATAAATGCACCGTAAAATACAACCAATACTATTATAAAATGAGACACCGAGTCTTTTTAATAACTACTTTTTGTTCACGAATTCCTCTAGGACAGTATTGCACTAACGACAAGCAATTCACAAATGGCACCCTGGGAGATTGCACCACTGTTTATATCCTACCGTTAGCTACATATTACTCAATAGGGAATTAGGATGCTTTTCGTTATCTACGTTTCATAATCTAACGAAAACATTCCGCTCAGCCACTCATCATCGCGGCACCTTTATCCCATCATACCAATGGTACGGTTTAATTATTTTATTCCTCTACCGCACATCTTAAAGGCGTCTGATAGTTTAGTTTCCTGTTTATGATAGGTCGAACCAAATATCGATGCGGAGTTCCGAGATTCTTTCTCAAAGTTTCGAGTACATGAACGTGCTCACAGTAAAATTTTGGCTAATGCGGATGCACTTTTATGCATTTGACGCCTCTATAAAATAATTGCAACTGAAAAGCCTATTAATAGGCTTCCCATACATGACGTGTTAAGACTGGATCACTATATTACTTTTAGTGTATTCGATTACACGTTTAACTTACTATTGAATACCCTATTAACGTGTGTTCAATAACTATCGTAATCTATCTATTGTAGCAACAGTTTACTGGTCACCTGTCGTCTTCGTCTAACTCATATAGCGGTAGACCCAGTAAGCATATACGTCTCGCTATCTGCTGTCGCCATCAAGGCTAATTTGTGGTTTTGTCTTGGTCCCTCGTTCGCTATTGTTGACAGTCGGTTAGCGAAACTTCGTTATTGTAACAATACGAATTATCACATGCATGTATGTACAGGGTTCGGTGATCGAAGTGCAAGCAATTAAAAAATTAATTAATTAAATACAAAATTAATAATGAATTTACTTTTGCTCGATATGACTACCTTTTGCCTTGATTTGCCTTTTGCCTTGACACGATCGCAAGCTGCCCGAATGTCACTTGCAGGTATTTTGGCCCACTCACGGACAATGGCTTTTTTCAGCGCCTCGAGACTGGTGAATCTTTTAGTTCCGATCTTGCTCCTCAAAATAGCCCAAAGAGAATAAGCCATCGGATTTGCATTTGGTGAATTTGAGAGCTATTGTGTGAACGTTATGAAGACGGTGCCGAGTCCTTTTGAAACGTCTATGGTCTGAAATCGAAATCTTTGCCCGCCAACGGATTCAAAACATCCTTCAGAATACTTTCACGATAATGTTTCACATTTACCTTGACGCCAGACTCGATCAAAACGTTTGGAGAGCGCCCATCTGCGGTTACATCGGCCCAAACCAATACCTGTTGCGGGTGCTGCCTCCTGTTGGCCAATCGGTGACTCAGATTCTTGTATGAATGGTCGGTCGGTCAAGTAAACCCTATCGTTTTGGGAGTTTGCGAAGCGTTCAATTTGAAAAATGTTCTCGTCAGAAAACCCAATGTATGAAAATTTACCGCTTTCGGCCAAGCAAAGCAACTCCTTCACTCTCTCAAGTCCGACTTGTTGCTGCTTTGGTGTGAGATCATGCGCCTTTTGGATATTGTAAGGCTTGATTTTGAGATCATTTTTCAGTATGCGGCGGATGCTACGGCCAGATATTTTCAATCCTTTCACCATTTAATTGGCACTTAGTCGGGGAATTCGCTCAAGTCGCTTTTTTTACTTTTTGAACCATTTCATGTGAAGTTGCAGGTTTTTGATCACGATCATTACGTTTTAAATCCATTACTGATTTTCTTTTTTCGCGTTTACTCTCGGCAAAATGCTACCGCGCGCCTGTAAACAATACTCTGGACTGTCATTTAGTCAACTAGCAGACAGCTGATGCCCGTGCATGAGCTGCGCGAGCGGCCTGAAGTTGGTTACACCTCGAGTGCCGGACCCTGTCTGTAATAGCAACGACGATTTATCAACTGAAATTTTCGTTACAGCTACTTTTTCAATTTGCTTTGCTTGAGTGAACCAAATCAGATGGATGTGTGGAAGACTTTTGTCATACCGCGTTTTTGTTGGTTTGTTAATTTTGTTGTTGTAAAGCAAATAAATAATTTAATTTTTGGTTAATTTATGAATAAATATGAATTCTGAAAAAAACCATAATATTGTACATCAACAGTTTTTTTTTTCAATTATTGTATACCTTCTGGGAACTAAGAAAATGAGCTGCTGTACGCAGACTTAAATCCTTCACTGCATAAATTGTGAAAAAAAATTCAATTCCTTTAAGAATTAAATTTGACCGGCTGGCTTTAAATTTTATTGGCTTTCATCTTAAAGTAAATACTTTTCCATAATTCTTAAAACACCTGCTTCCATTCCTTCTCCAAGTGAAAATCATCTGCTTGTTAATTCCCAAGAAAAGTTAGGCCTTAACAATCAAGTAATTACTGCATGTTATTAAATATTTATTTAAATTTCGTGACACTAACATGTTTTTCCCCTCTCCTCCTCGTTACAGGTAAGCTTGCATGTCGAGTATTCGTTGGAAGCGTAAATGAAAAAATATATGATAATGAGGTAAATACCAGCTTTATAACCATAAATTAAAAGCAGATTCTTTAAATGACAGCGGCAAACGAGTACACCAACAACAACAGCAAAGAGTTGGGAGAGCCCTGTCGTCAGAGTCGACGACACAACAGGCAGTCACCACGCCTTTACAGAATTTTGCATTATTCCATACATTTTAATTAAAACTTTAATAGCTTAGTGAAATCAAATGTATATGTACAACAACAACAACAAGAACGAACAGCAACAACACGAACAGAGTTTTTAAGTCTTCAGTAGCAAAACATTCACATACACATTTAAGCAACGAATAAAAAACGTCGAGTTTGTGGTTCAGGGTGTGAAATTCCAAAAACCAAATTACAAAAAAAGAAGCAAAAAAACGCAGCATGCCAGTCAGGAGCACTCAGTTATGCTGAATTTATCCTTTATAGATATTTGACGTCATGCTACTCTGCGTCATGACATAAACACACACTTATGCATATACACATATTTAAGTCTTCTTCATTATTTGTATGTATTGTTGTCTTAATTAAATTATGCTGGGACTGTTATTCCGTTATAAATATATTTACTCTTACGCTTCCCATATCCTTGCAAATTGCAAGCGTATATACACATACATACATACGCGACTGTGTGCGTACGTGGATTACGATGAGTTAATTTTTATTGACGAAAATGCGCATTTTAATCCTTTGCCAAAAAATGTGAGATTCGGAATATTTATTAGGAAAATTAAAAAGTTTTAACCACTTTTCCGCTAGATATACTGGCAGAGTTTCACCTTAATTCCAGAATGTTTTCCCCGTTGTCAAAGCTATTGATTTCCTTGGAAAAAAGCCAGATGGTTGTAGAGCAAGGATTGATCTAGCAATGACAAATGGACAATGAATTCTTATATAGAAACCTCAAACGGTTTATAAATTGGTTTTAATAATGCGATTTAAGTCAAATATGCGATGACGAGTTCCCAACGAGATGCCAACTTCATAATGCCCCTCTTATAGAAGCTCTCTTCCCTAATGTCAAAAAACTCGGAGAGCCAATTTTCACAGGACGCTCTTGTGGACAACTTCCGACTACCAAGCTCGTTCGCCATGGATAGAAATAGGTGGTAATCACTTGGTACGAGATCCGGACTATACGGTAGATGCAAAAGAACCTCCCATCCGAGCTCCCGGAGCTTCTGGCGCGTCACCAAAGATGTGTGTGGTCTGGCGTTGTCCTGATGGAAGACAATTCGGCCCCTTTTGATCAAAGATGGCCTCTTCTGCATGAGTGCTGCATTCAAGCGGTCCAGTTGTTGGCAGTACAGGTCCGAATTGAATGTTTGGCCATAGGGGAGCAGCTCATAGTGGATGATTCCCTGCCAATCTCACCAAACACACAGAAGAACCTTCCTGGCCGTCAATCCAGGCTTGGCCACCGTCTGGGCAGCTTCACCGCTTTTCGACCACGACCGTTTGCGCTTCACGTTGTCGTAAGTGACCCACTTTTCATCGCCAGTCACCATCCGCTCCAAAAACGGGTCGATTTTGTTGCGATTCAGAAGCGATTCGCATGCATCCATACGGGCAAAAATGTTTTTTTGCGTCAAGTCGTGTGGCACCCATACATCGAGCTTCTTTTTGAATCCAAGCTTCTTCAAATGGTTTATAACGGTTTGGTGACTCATGCCCAGCTCTTGGCCGATGCTACGGCTGCTACTATGCCGGTCTCTTTCGATCAATTCAGCGATTTTATCGCAATTTTCGACGACAGGCCTTCCGGACCGTGGCGCATCTTCGATCACCTCTGCACCAGAACGAAAACGTTGAAACCATCGTTGTGTGGTGGAAATGGAAACTGTATCGGGTGCATAAGTTGCACAAATTTTATTGGCAGCGTGAGATGCATTTTTGCCGTTATCGTAGTAGTACTGTAAAATATGCCGTATTTTCTCTTTATTTTGCTCCATGTTTGCGACGCTATAACTCACGAACGACTAAAAGCAAACAACAATTAATCAAACACGTGTTAGCACGTGAAAAGAGCTTTCCAAAAAGCTCTAGCGTGAACCGATGCGACTATACACTAGATACAACTAGAACTACGCGCTTGCAAAGACAAGCTTGCGGAAATGCCGCAAGACTTTTTTGACAACCTTTATATAAAGGGTGGATAAGTTTCAAGAGCCGGTGTTGACTTTTAATAAAATACAATTTTTTTTAGGAAATTATTGTCATTTCTCTTTATTATGATAAAACTGGTGTGGCTCAATTACGCATGAAACAAAATATCTGCCAAATGGCTACCGCGGCCTCGGCGGCCCACCTCCATCCGATGGTCCAAATTTTCGATGACGCTGAGGCATAATTGAGGTTCTATACCGTTAATGTGCCGAATTATCTCATCCTTTAGCTCTTGAATTGTTGTTGGCTTATCAACGTACACCTTTTCTTTCAAATAACCCAAAAGAAAGAAGTGTAACGGTGTCACATCACATAATTTGGGCGGCCAATTGACATCGCCGCGACGTGAGATTATTCGGCCATAAAATTTTTCGCGCAAAAGAGCCATTTTTTCGTTAGCTGTGTGACAAGTGGCACCGTCCTGTTGAAACCACATATCGTCCACATCCATATCTTCCAATTCGGGCCATAAAAAGTTCGTTATCATCTCACGATAGCGAATACTATTCACCGTAACTGCCTGACCGGCCTCATTTTGGAAAAAATACGGCCCAATGATGCCGCCGGCCCATAAAATGCACCAAACAGTCACTCTTTGTGGGTGCATTGATTTTTCGGCAATCACTCTTGGATTATCATTTGCCCAAATGCTGCAATTCTGCTTATTGACGAGTCCACTGAGGTGAAAATGTGCCTCATCACTGAAGACGAAGTGCGTGATATGCATTTTGATTTGAACGCCCGTTTTCATAATAAGCCTGGATAACTTTAACGCGTTGCTCGATTATGTATCCTTCCATGGTTCAAATTGAGTTAGTCTGAAATTGAAAAATGTGGAATGAAATGCAGTAAAAAACTTGACGTTTAGGTGTGGTTCACATTCAACATCGGCCCTTGAAACCCTTTATATCAACTTTTTGAAATCCTTCCGACGAATATGCTGTATTTGACCTTGAAATGACCTTCAATTTGGCTACTTAAGGACAAACTGACCACAAATTCGGACTTAACAATCCCAGAAACATTTTATTAAATTTTTAAAAATTTTTCTGGTGAATATTCTGTGTTTGACCTTGAACTGACCTTCAATTTGACCCCGCAAGGGCAGGTTAGGTTAAGTTAAATGGCTACCCTAGCGTGGGGCTTACTTGGACAAATATTCAAAATTCGTCCCTTGTGATGCCATTCAGGGGAAAGGAGAAGGGAAGGAAGAAGGAGCCTTGGGATTAGAGGATGATGACCATGCACTTACGACGACGCCGACGGTGGCTGATTTACGTTCGTAATTAGGCTCAACAAGCTACTTATGAACTTCACCAGATGTATGATATTTAAACCCGCTATATTCGCAGACGTAGCGAAAAAAATATCCAGATGTCGAAATTTGAAGGAATTTGAAAGAAGGTGTTGAGATGATTCCATCTCGTCCTCAAGACAGCTTCTGCAGAACGGACTTGAGGCAATCCAAAGTCTCACCGCATGGATACCTAACGGACAATGTCCGGTAAGGATACCCATCAAATTCGAAGCTGGGGCTTAGTTAGCCTAAGGAGTTCCCTCGAGCGTCCCCAATCGACCCGTGGCCAGAAGGATTTGGCGACCTTGCACTTTAGTGCACTAGCCCAGCGCTCGCTGAGTTGACCCGAATCCCATCTTTCTAGGAGCAGACCACAGGTTCTTAAGGAAACCCCAATCCTCTCATTTCGCGACGAAACCATCACCAAAGTTCCCTGTCTAGCCAGCTCATCAGCCTAGAAGTGTCCCTCTATGCCATTGTGACCGGGAACCCAAATGAGCCTGATATTGAAGTATGCGGTTGCAATCGAGAGAGCAGCCAGACATTCCTCGGCCAAACTCGAACGCACAAACAACGATCCCAAGGCCCTAATTGCCGCTTGAGCATCAGAGTAAATATTTACTTCCCGTAGGGGCAAATGATAACGATTTCGGACCCGGCAACTGCAAAAACTTTTCTATCAAGTTTTTGAAATTCCTTTAATGAATATTCTAGGTTTGTCTTTGAAAAAAAACAAGATTTTAAGTTTTTATGTATTGGGTTGGGGAATACGTTCGTGGCGTTTTTACCGAAGAATTTAATTTGAACAAAAAACAATAATTATATAATATCAATAAATTAATCAATTATATATTCGCCGTTGCTATTTGCAAGCTCTTCCCACTTCTCGGCCAATTTGTTGGTGCCGTTCTAGCAAAAGGTTCAGGTCTGGTGTCAAAGAAGTTGTTGAGTCAGTTTTTAAGGTCCTCTTTGTTATCGAAGGTAACACTCTTCATATGGTTTGACAGGGAGCGGAAAAGATGGTAAACGGTCGATGCAGGGTCTGGAAAATACGGCGGATGCTGAAGGACCTCCCATTCGAGCTCTTGGAGTACGGCTTTGATGCGTTGTGCAACATGGGGCCTGGCGTTGTCGTGAAGAAGTATGGGTTTTCAGTCGAATATCCTCATTCTCGCGGTGCAGCTGAGCAATGTAGAGCTACTTGCTCACTGTCTGATTCTTTTTGACCATTTCCAAGTGCACCATTTGTCCCCAGTTCCACCAAACACATTTCATGATCTTCTTTGGATGAATAATTCAAATTCAGAAGGCATTCCGCTGCGGGACGTGTCATCGACGTCAAAGTCGTCATTTTTGAACCTTACAACCCATATTCCTGCTGTAGACTCGCCTATAACACATTCTCCATACGCGTTGCAAATGTCCCGGGATGCTTCGCAGTTTTTTGACCTCGATAAAAAGCAAAGAAGAGCAGGTGTCGAAAATGTTGATTGGGTATTCCATTTCTAATACTCGAAACTAAAATAATTTTGGATAGCAGAAAGAGTTTTATAGAATGAAACTTACCCTTTGCCAAAGACCAAAGAAATCATTGTAAAATAAAAGAAAATATAGGTAAGAACGCTACGAACTTATTCCTAATAGTTAGGGGAGACTTACACCTCTTAAGGGCGGTAGGAAATTTGCTTATTTGCCGGGATGTATTACCGTTGATTAGAACTACAATAAAAAAAATGCCAAACCGAATTTGAATTCATACAATTTTTTATTTTAAATGCCTAGACAAATTATTAACATCGGTCAAAAATTGGATCCTGTGTGGAATTAATTGCATAAGGCTGATCTTAAGTAGGAATTCGATGTATGAGCACCACGCGAATGTACCCATTGAATGAAATGTATCAGCGGCGCTCTTAGAACCACACCCTTTAATGCTCTGAATACTCTTATCTTCTTACCATCCCTAGACTTGGTTGGTGAACAGAATGCAAGTAACACTGATGCTTGGCTTGTCACAATTAATCAATGGCGCGAAATAGGTGTTGGACACTCGGTCAGAATACACGGTCTGGGCCCAACCAGGCTCCAATATTGACTGTTGTTTGAATTAGCTTTACTTTAATAATTGTTTAGTACAAGAATTCCAACCAGACGTTAGTGGGTTGACAATACACCTGGTCGCAAAAACTGCATACGGTTCTTTACTGATACCCCAAAGCTTGATGATAAAGTTGGCTTTATTGTCTACAGTGAGAACCAAAAGTAAGCGTTTCGGCTCATCTTCCTAATCTATGTAGCGTTTTTTAGACTTAAATACTAGCCATTTGTGAGGTAGCTGTCTGGCTGTGTAAAAATGTGACTACCTTTGTAGGAGCCTATTTTTATTCCGACAGCCAAGTGGTGATTAAATCTCTGGGTGGGTTGTCACTAATTCCATCATTACTCGCAAATGCCAGGAGTTGTAAGGCAGACAAATTAGCGAGATGGCGCACTACCACTCACCTCTCTCTTGGTATGGAGATTGTAGGCATACCCCTCTCAACCTACAAACTGCGTGGTATAAGTAGCGTTGCCATTTCAGCCAACACAAGATTGATAGTCTGACAAGTAGTGCTATGTACAATAGAAATTTGGCAAAAAATGAGACACTAGGCGTTCAAGTGCGCTGCTTAATAGGTTAAGAAATAAATGACTCTATGTTAGTTGCTTTGACCACAGGCAACTGGTCGACATGCTCAATGATTGAAGGTACCTCAGTCAGGCTCCTTTTTTGTTGACATGCCATAAGGTTTCGATACTTTGGCTGATTGTTCTTGAATAATACTGATGAATGACCTTAAAATGTTTCAGTCAGATCAATGGGCTTGCACTTAAAACAAAATCGCGTAATGGGGAGTAGCAGATGAGCTGCTCACAATGGATCAGCAACGGTCTCTCTTAGCTGGTTTAGAGACCGTCTGTCAATGCGTTTATTACTTCACCTGTATAATTTCACCTGATTGATTCACCAATTGATTTTTTATAATTAAGTTGAAAATTTAAGAGTGTTAAGCGATTTTCAAATACATTTTTGTGAATTACCTGATCAAATCTACGACCTTTGCTGAGTCACTTAAAAAGTTCATTTTCACTGCGGCACCGTATTATTGTTGCATCACGGATTTTATGCTTGTTGGCAAAGTCACAAAAATTGTTAGTTCAAATACCAATTTTTTACGTTAGAGAAAAAAATATTTACAAGGTGGTGTAAGATATTGACCTTGGTAATGGTAATGGTAAAGGTTGTACGGGTTAGGCTAAGATCTTTATGCACTATGACCAGATTGATCTATTGTGCGCCCCAAATTACTTAATTATAATTATTTAGTATACCGAGAAATCGAACTCACTCCTTAGGAGGGAGCAATTGTAGGTCTTCCTCCTCTAGTAGGCACGAGCCCAGGAATCTGTGTCTCCTGTGGCCAAATGCCTCACAGTTGGTGATTAAGTGTTCCATATACTCCTATTACTAACAGCAGAACCTGCATGATTTTGTACTAGATTTCCCTATTGAGTTAAAGTGATTATTACAGGCAACGTGACCTGTAAGTACTCCACAGAGTAATTTGAGACCCTTTTTATCTAGGGTTAGAGCAGATTTTGCTCTGTTGGTATTGGAGTTCAAAAACTTTTTGGAGTGATTAAGGCCGCTGGTGTCGTTCCAGTGTTCCCTGATTTTAGTTTGCATCCATTTTGTGGTTTCCTGTCTTATATTATTTTTGTTAAAGCCGAAAAATGAAGTTTTCGCAATAAATAGCCCATCTGCCCCTTTTTTGGCATAAAAGTCTGCCTTCTCATTTCCTTATTGTCCCTCATGTCCTGGTACCCAAACCAGTGAGACCTGATTATGAGTGGCCAGTTTGTTGAGCGCATTGTTATACTCTATTGGGACTTTTGACTTAAATGTGAAGGCATTCAAGGCTTTGAGCACCGATTGGCTGTTCGAAAATATTTTAATTTTTACTTTCACGAACCCTCGTTTATATATGATTTCCTCTGTTGCCATTATGGCGAAGAGCTCCGCATGGAAAATTATGGTATCTGTGCTTAGCGTTAGGGATTTGTGTGCTCTAGGGTCCACTACTCCTGCTCCTACTCCTTGGAGCGTTTTGGAACTATCTGTGTACCATTTTTGTGAGTCACCATTTATCCACGTTGGGTTAGTGTTCCACTCTTACCTAGACGGGATATCTTTATACAATTTAGTACGCGTTCCGTGTGGTCAGAATATAATGATCTTGACACTTTTGACAGCTGTAGTATAAAAACAAACAAGCAATGGGGCGCGCAAAGGTCAAAATAAAGATCTCCCTCACTCAAAATCATATTTATTTTTGAATTAATAAAAAGGGTACTTAAACACGAAATAGATAATTTATTTTGCGCTACCTTGTTTAAAAGAAATATTTATAGAAAGTTTTCTGATTCCTTAAAAAAAATTCAATCAAAAACCTACATACATACGTGCATTATTTCCCCTCACCGCAAGTTATTTCATTGACTTTTTTACAACCAAATAACTTTTTCATATTTTTTTACAACTGTGCCATTTGGGGCCAATGTTGCCGCATAAATAGGCGACGATAATAATAAAGCTAATTAACAATTATTAAAATGAGCAGGCTACACCTTCAAGCCATATGGGTGCGTGCACACACATGCATACATACACACATACACTCTCATTCGCCCATAGAAATGCGTGCAAATATTCGAAATATATATTCGAAAAATATTTCAAAAAATATCTTTGACATAAACTTGAAAAAAATGCGGATTCTCGTCGTTTTTTTTTTGCTCTTTTTGAAAAATACTAAATAAACATAAAAAATATGAAAACTTTTCGTGCTTAATAACCATTTGCGCCGCGGTAAGCCACAGCCATGGGCGACATTTAATTAAATGTTGAACAAAAGTGATGACACCCTAATTGGAAAAAGGTGAATTCATGTCACAGATACTAAATAGCTTCGTTATGAAAGCAACCGAACTATGAATGTGCGGTTGAAAGTGAATTTTTTTGTGGTTTTATTTTAATTTTTTATTTATTTTTTGTATATTAGTGTGTGCGTGTGCGTACATGAATGTGTAAAATAATTTTTTATAAAGCGCGGAAAAAGTTAATTTTGTTATTATCTGTGTCTTTCCTGTGCTTTGTATCCTCAAATAGAAAATAAGTATCTGCTTGGCCTATAATCTGTACATTTTTTTTGTATATTGGACAATTTTCATATACGCTTATACGCTTTATTAATGAGGTTAGTTATTTGCTTTCCACTTTGTCGCTTTTATGGTTTTCATAACAGGCATTTTACGTAAGTTTTTTGTTCATTATTTGCAGTAATTTGTTGAAAGCAGTTTGCGGGTAATATACTGATTTGTTGGTGGCATTGCTTGGTTATGAATATACTGGCTAAAGTGCTTCGTACGTAATAATATTAAAAAACAACTAAATTCTGGTTTTAAACTAAGTGACTTTATGGACATAATTTAATTAAAAATTTCAGATAATTTTAAATTTTTATTATTTTGATCACTCGAGCCTATCGCGTCTGCGCCGTTAAGGTCATTCCATCACTTTTTTGAAATAAAATGGTCTGTATACGTATTCAAATGGTGGCCGCCGGTGCCAAATGGGTTGTTGCGTGACTACCATTCGGAAGTGGAAAGGTTCGAAACCCCGCGCACAAATCACCAATTGATAAAAACAGTTTTTCTAATAGTGACCTGTCCTGGGCAGCAATGGCAAACTTCCAAGTGCATTTCTGTCATGAGGAAAGACTCCTCATAAAAAACCCATCTGCCGTTCGAAGGCGGCGCAAATCTGGAGGATACTCCGTTTCTGAAAGAAACATCAAGACGCTCAACACGAAAAGGAGGACAAGCTCGGTGAAACAGCGAAAAACGGTGTAAAAAATAATATATTTTTTTTCTTTCAAACAGGAATAAATTTACAACTTGCATATCCCACCATTAAAGCCATCCGATGACCAGCAGTAGTCCATTTGATGAAGTGTTAAATAAATACTTTCAAGCCAGGAAATAGTTGAAGCAACTGAAGCATTTGGAATTGACTATTGTTCATAATCCCACCAGTCACTTGACACATAAACATATGCCCGAATTCTGTAAGCGAGTCTCATCTCAAGTCACTAAAATTCAGATTATAAATTAGGCACTCTTTTTGTGACTTGCGACGATTTTGCTATTCAGTATGGGGAAAGTCACAGGCATTTCACCAAATATCATGGTGAAAATAAATAGAGACAGTCAGCTGATGGCACCTATCGGCTAGAGATAGTCAAAAAGTTGAGCAAAAATTCCCTTATCGATTCCATATGTAATGGAATTTTATCAACTCATTTATCAAGCGAAATTCTTCAACAAAAACATAAAGAATATGAATATTACTAAGCTCATACAAAATAACGTTTTTAATTTCTGTTTTATAAACCTTTTACAGTTACCAGCATACCGCTGCCATTGAATATCTGTAAATAGTATTAAGTGACTATTTGTGTCTTATAAATAAACAAGTTTTTGATGTTTATATAAAGCTTAAAAAATTAATTTTTTACAATAGTTTTAAAGTGTAAGTGCGTTCATGCAATTTTGCCGCGCCCTTCTGCCTTCAGAATAATATTCTGTTGACCTTATTGGTTCACTATTTTCAACATTCGATGGGTCTTCTGGTGGCATGGCGTCATCAGTGAATATGCCACGATTTTTCAGCATATTGTGGAATATTGCGCATGTATAGATGATAGCTGCCGCATTTTTGTGCGAATATCTGAGAACGCGCTCTTTAGATAGTCACCGAAATCGTGATTTCAGGACTCCAAAGGCACACTCAATTGTGTTCCTTGCTTTTATAAGTATGTGTTTTATTGAGAATCTCTTCGCTAGCGAAAGAAGGTGTTGCTATTGGCCATGGCTCCAAAGGATAACCCGAATCACCTAAAAGCCATTTGAATGCTCCCAAAATGTGTTCCCTGATGAGTTTGATTCTCATCGGCGAAGTTGCCCATATACCGGCGTCATGACATGATCCTGGGAATCGTGCATTGACATTTTGAAAAATTAGTTCGTCGTTGCAAATTTGGGAATGGGGTTATTAGTTATAAACATTACAAAATGTTGATAAACCAGTATTTATTTTTTATAAACTCACGGCTTCAACATTAATGCTGTAGTATGCCTTGCGATTCATATACTCATGAGGTACTACTCTAGCGATTAAAAATTGCGGGGAAAGTATTGCAACATGTGTGCAGTCAATAGCCCCTATGACGCCTTTCATTCCGAATTTGTTATGGAAGCTGCAAATTTTAAGCCGTTGAAATGGTGCAAATGCATATTTTGTATCATGTCCAAAACTTACTCTCTCTTTATGCTGTTGTAGTGCTCCGCCGCATTGGGAAAACTAATTTCAAAGAGTTTGTGTTCCACTACCATTTTGCAAATTTGCTCAATACATCTCGACACGCTTGGTTGACTCATTGCCGAGAAGTGGCAGTTTCCCCTAACGCTTTGGTAGGAGCCATTTGCCTAAAACAAACTGAAAGAAATATGTTGTAATGCATACCTATATATTTTTATTAATATATCAAGCCCACACGAAGCTCAAATGGAATTCTCGAACTCCGCTCAAACTTGTCAAGTGGTTTGAGATCTTGAATAAGTTCCCAGCAGAAGGATTTCGGGAATTTAAAAAACCTCCTGTAAACTGTAGGTCCCTCCGTTCGTGGAACAACATCAAGACGCACACCACAAACACCCAAAAAGGGTGTACGCGCCAATTATATATATATATAAAAAACCTCCTGAAAAGTATTCTCTCAGAAAGAATGGGAGTTCCGTGCTGCGTAAACTTGCCAGAATCCGTCTACGCATGTTTCTAAAACGTCTATAAATATATAATCTAGTTTTTGTAATGATCGCAGTGACGAACGATAGCTGATTTGAACATAGTAGTTGTTTCGCTTTCAAATCACATTTCCGATGTATTTATTAGTGGGCTGTGCTATTTTTTAGTATATCTGAAAATAGGAGACGTGTTTCCGAATATGCGAACCCAGCTAACACCGAATAAAAAGACAATGCGATATTAAGTTTTGTAATGTTAGCGTTTTTTATGAAAAAATTGCTCTTAAAGCGTACAGTATGCATAATATAGCTTTAAATGAAGAAAAAATATTGCACAAATTATCGACAACTGAAATTGAACTTAAACCTTGCACAACTGTTAATATATTTAGCAAATATTAATAGCAAAAGAATCTGCTCTCTGCTTCTTTCAATATGAATTTGAAATATTCACCCATCGTTATTTGTTGCGAGCAATGATTACAATTCTAAACAGGCACGCTATGCATAAGCACTGAATTATTGAATAATTGGTGACTCTAAATTTATCTCCATGCATTAAAGCTTATAGAAATGTAAACATCGGGTGTTCCATTAGCGAGCCAGTTTTTTATCTATTTCAAATTTACCGGCATTTCTTGTGTCCCTTTTCATGCAGCTATCAGCTATTCAGGCCAGAGGTATGGTTGTGGCGAATTACGAAAGCTTAGTGCAATGAAATTTTACAAACCCAATACTTAAGTTGTGGTAATATTTGAGGCTAGTTCGAAAATATTGATATTTCTTTAGTTATAATATGAATTAGTAACCAAGATTATTCGATCATCATTTCTGTTTTTTTGTAAAAGAACGAATGTTTTCCAATAGTATGGAAATAATTCTGGTTCTAAAAAATTACACACGACGCGCCTTTGATGAAATTGAGTCGGCATGTCATTTGCATGGCAAACATAAACTCTCTTTTCACACTCTGTATTGTTATGGGAACATTTGGAGTTTTCACAAAAAAAAAGAATAAAAATATAATAATAATAAAAACAACAAACAAACAAAAAATTATAATAAAATATATGTATACTTTTTTGTAAATAGTAATATAAGTAACTTAATGAGTTAGGCTACCAGAGCGGTGAATAAAAAGCTGAACAACAATATAAATAAAATATTTTAAAAAGTCGTCTATTGTACATATCATAGATTGTAAGAGTTATTATGTCAAAACGACGCTACATAGCTTTCCTCCGAAGAAATATGTTTTTGTTTAAGGAAGCGCGGCCGGACCGATTGCTTCTGGTATTTTTTATTTACGGTGCACAATTTTTTTTTGTTTATTCTAAATACGTATGAAAAGCTTAAGACTTGTGAAGTATTTTGAAAAAACAAAGTTAAGCAAAAAAGTATTACTTTTTATAAAAAGTATGCGATACATAGTAAAATATCAGGCGCACTTCTAAGCGCAATGAGGTTGTCCAAAAATAATGAAAAGTGCAAGTCTATCGTTCAAGATTTGTTAGTTTGAGTTATACTGAGTTAGGTGACTTGAAAAATATACTTTGAAGAAAACCGAATTTAAAGTTATTGGTGTAGTACGCATTGGGCTGCACAGAAGCTGCACAAAAATTCCAAGTTGTTAAACAATACGAACACTTTTATTCTTTACGTCTAAGTTTTTTAAGCTATTAAAACTTAATTTAAAGTACTTGGGACTAAACATAGATAGGAAGTTGACTTGGAAGCCAACCATCTTAGAAAGAGTGAGGAAAGTGAACCTAGCTTTTTATGCCTGTAAGAGAGCTTTAGCTAAGACCTGGGGAATTAAACATGAGGTTGCTCATTGGCTTTACACTGCTTTATACTTCCATATGGAAATGTTGCTATGCCGAAAATCCTATTCTAACTTATTGAATAAGGTACACAGATCAGCGGAATTAGCAATATGTGGCGTCATGAAAACCACGCCATCCATGGCTTTGGACACTATGCTACATCTGCCACCCCTAGATCTCTTCTGCAAATACTCAGCGGCCTGCTCCGCTTTAAGGTTCAGAGCGAGCTCACAATGGAAGACTGTCATAAGTGGACATTCAACCATCTAAAACTTCTATACGGCTATACCCAGTGATTCTGATTATCACCCTCCCATTCTCTGCTTCGAAAATACCTTCTAGACAGGAATGGCATGAAGAAGATCCATCACCCAACATACCCGTTAAGATCTACACGGACAGATCTAAAATGGACACCGCTGTAGGATCAAGGTTATATTGCGAGAGCTTTTTATCAGTGAATCCTTTAAACTACCGGATCACTGTAGTGTTTTTCAAGCGGAAATAAGAGCTATTCATGAAGCCTTGGAATGGTTAGAGATAAACAGAATATCATCAACAGATGTCTGCATTCTATCAGACAGCCATGACATAAATCATTTTATGGGGGTACCTCTTGCAACATGTAAGTTTCTTATTAAGGACGCTTTAATCAGTTCTGTAAATCAAAGGCAAACAGAACCAAGGCTAAATCTACGTCTGTCTAAGAATATTATAAAACTGAGTAGACTTCTTAGTAGGGGTCCTCACAGAACATTGTCTGATAGGAAGTAACATAAGGAGATTAGGCGTTTATATGCATGATTTCTGGACTTCTTTCAAAGCTCAGGATGGGTTAAACTGGAAGGAGCAATGTGTAGCCAGCCCCTGCGGCTCACAACGAATCCGTTTCGTGGTCTATGTGCGATGCGGCTGCCAAACCTAATCTAACCTAACACTCAGTAAACGTTATTAGTTAAAATATTTAACCAAAAAAAAAAAAAATATATATTTTCTGAAATTTCTTGAAATTCATTATTATTTATTTATTTCCAACCTTATCCCTTAATGGGGTACCTTGTATTTGTAATTTGATAATTTCATGGTAGCAATCAGTTTTACGCAAAATAAATAGAAATATTTGCAGGCGCCTAAAAGTCATTCATGGGTGGAAGCAAATTTGTGTATGTGTGCGAGAGTGCTTTTCATTTGTGATTGCGTTAGTACAAACAAGAAAAAATATTTATATGCACAGGCACACCAACACATACATATGTATGCTTTTCAATGCAAATTTCACATAATAATTTGATATTGCACAAACACCACAAATAAGCAACAGAAAAAAGATATTGAATGTATTAATTTTGTTGTAAGTGGTTGCGGATGTATGGTAATGCGTATACATATAAATGTAAAGTTAGATAAAATGCTTATAGGTATAATGAATTTACGAAGGTTGCACCGGACCAATGTTTAATGATCGCTAGTTATACAATGCACATGTATTAGGGTGGTCCAAAATCGTGGTGGAAAAAATCGTCACCATCATTCAAGAACTTTATGAGGGAGCTATGTGCAGTGTACTCTTCAAAGGCAAAAAGAGCGAGTTGTTCAGTATTCACAATGGTGTGCGTCAAGGCTGTGTGTTGCCGCCGCTGTTGTTTATCACTTTACTTGATTACATTTTAAGAAAAAAAAATATCGA
This sequence comes from Anastrepha fraterculus, assembly GCA_037575425.1. NCBI lineage: Eukaryota > Metazoa > Arthropoda > Insecta > Diptera > Tephritidae > Anastrepha > Anastrepha fraterculus. Next base: position 17,828 of record JAYXIM010046628.1, read on the forward strand.
TATCCCGACTAGAAATTTTGTTAAGGCGGTGATTAGGCGCAAATAATGCAGACCGCATTCCAAACTTGCGCCTCATAAGGCAGCCAAACTATGCCCAAGTTCCGACAGGTATCGCCACACATCTGCCTCATTAAGCGCAGGTTCGAAAAACCGAACTTCGGTAATACTCCGGATGCACTTCTACAAATCAGTTAGGGATTCCAATTTATGCCTAAGTGAGACATTGCCACAGATTTTCGTGACCACAGCCAAATTTGGTATTGTTCTGGCATGCCAGTATTTGCCTTGCCTAACGTGGGCCTGGTAAGGTAATAGTGAGGCGTGCCTGCCTAATTCTGGCCTAACTGATTCTTCGGCATGCCTCACTGTAATTCTAGTCGGGACTCCATCGGGCATTCATGATCTGGATTATGCCGATGATATATGCTTTTTGACACACAAATTGTCTGAAGCACACGCTAAACTTACTGCCGTAATACGATATGCAAGCCAAGTTGGATTGCGAGTCAACTTAAAAAAAAACGAAGCTTATACGTATCGAAACTCCAAACCAGGACGCACTGACGCTTGAAGTGGGTGGCACGCTGGTTACAATTGAGCACATCGAAAACTTCTGCTACCTTGGCAGCATAGTGTCAAAAAATGGTGTAGCGGAAGCTGATGTAAGTTCCCGCATAAACAAAGCTCGCCACGCTTTCCACAGGATGAATCGAATCTGGTCATCAAGACATATCAGCACAAAAACAAAATTGCGAATTTTCAATACAAGCATCAAACCAGTGTTACTTTATGCGTGCGAAACATGGAGAGTCACAGATACCATGTGCAATAGCCTACAAACATTTATCAACAGATGTCTGCGCATTATTCACCGCATATTTTGGCCAAGAGTTATCACCAACGAAAATCTTTTAAATATTTCAATGTGCAAGCCCATCGCAGCTGATATCAAAGAAAGGAAATGGGGGCACACCTTACGCAAAGAAGACAATGACATCGCAAAGATAGCCCTAAAATGGAATCCCCAAGGCTCCAGAAGAAGAGGACGACCACGAACAAGTTGGATGCGATCAACACACGCGGAATACCAATCAAGATGTTCCTGGCAGGAAATTCGAAAAATTGCACAAGATCGCACGTTGGTCGGAGTTTGTTTCCGCCCTATGCTCTGATTATGAGCGGTATTTCTTCATATAACTATATAAATAATTTCATGTATTTTATTGTTAACTTGACAAGAGATATCAAGGAATAAAAAAAAGGGCGGAAGAAGAAGAAAATGTAGCTATTTAAGAATGTTGTTCGAAAAAAGTACACACGTTTTTCCAGTTTTTGGCCAATTAATAGTATATAAAAATATTATACAAATTTTGCGTAACTATTAAAAATGACTGGTTCTGATGATAAATATCTTTCAAAATGAAAATTGTAATGATTTTCTATGAAATTTGTTTTTTTTTTGCACATAAAGTTTTTTTCGAAATTTCACGGGTTTTTTCTTGATATTTAAATACCAGCCGATTTAAACATACAAAATATGTATAGGCATATACTTCTACATACAGCCATGTTCATATAAATAGCACATTTAGACTTTGAAAGCAAAGAGTTGAATATGTTTTTAAATAATTATTTTTTATTGGGAAAAAAGCAGCATAAAAAATAAAAAACTTATTTACTTCCACTTTAAAACAAAAAAAAATGGTCAAAAAGAATTTCAGATCTGATTTAATTTACGAGAACGTTAATAACTCACGAAACCTCCTGGACACATAAATAACACATCCTAAAATATTCCAAATAAAAGCAAAAATAGTAAACAAATCAGATAGTTAAATAATATCATAATATTGTTTTACCAGATTGGTATTCTGTACTATATCCACAGTTTTTAATTACTTCTTCAAGCCGTCGCTCCATGCTTTCTACAAGCTTGTGACAGCTTTCCTTTGGAATTGACAACATCAACATTTTTAAAATTTTTGTTAGCGATTTTGACTTTAACGTCATTTCACAAATTTTCTATTGGATTGAGATCAGGGCACTGCGCCGGCCAATCCAATACATTCATTTTTTCTCTCTTCCACTCTTTGAAGCATTGGCTCTTCACCGTCTTTGCAGTATGCTTTGCATCATTGTCCTACATAAATGTCCAATTTAATGGCATAAACTCAAACACAAATGGCTCGATTTTATTCTGAAGTATATCCAGATACTGAAATCTATCCATTTTATAAACCACGCGAACAATCGGCCCAACACCATGCCAGGAGAAAGCTCCGCAAACCATGATGCTTCCGCCACCGTGTTTAATCGTCTTTTTTGTGAACCTAAGATTTAGCGCTCGCTTAATTTTTAGGACGACGTAAAATAGTTCTCCCATCTAGTCTCATCCTATTTATTTTGGTTTCGTCGGTTCAAAGTACCTTTTGTCCAAAACTGAATGGATTTGTCTTTGTGGGCTTTTGCAAAGGCAAGTCGGTGCTTGATATGTCTTTTTGCGAGGAGTGGTTTTTTTCTGCTTATGCGGACAAACAGCTGGGCTTCGTTAAGTCGCCGTTCTACAAGCTTTCTGGACACCTGTAGACCAGATTCTTGGTTTATTTCAAGCATTATTTGCCGTGCCGACTTAAAAAGATCTGCTTTGCTCTTGCGTATTGTAGCTCTATCCACATTAATGTCAGTTTTTCGCGACTTTGGTTTTCCTCCCTTTTTTTGCTTAGTTAGGATGAATCTTTCTTAACTAAATTAAGAGCATTTTAAACCATTTTCCGAGAACACATCATCATTTCAGTTATTTCTGCATAGCTTTTTCCGTTTTGACTCATACTGCTCCAGAACGCGGAATATTGCTGACTATTTATTTGGCCAATAATCAGTCGGTGACTTTGGCACAACGTGAATTTCGTCGCAGATTTCCTCGCCGTCCAACGCCTTCTGGTGATACACTGCGACGTTTAGCCGCTCGCCTCGAAGAGACTGCCACAACTCGAGATGCTGCCAGGCGTGGCAGACCCCGGAGTAGCCGTTCTGCAGAGAATATTGCTGCTGTAGCCGAGGATGTCATGGAAGCGCCGTCGACATTGACCAGACGACGTGCCACGCGAAGGGGTATCAGTCGACGGTCTTTACAGCGAATTTTGGTACAAGATTCGAAGATGTTTCCGTACAAAGTCCAGACGGTGCATCAGCTGTTAGCTGCTGACCGCCAATCGCGCCTAATATACGCTCAAGCAAAATTTACACTTCTGGGGCACTGAAAATCCGCGTGTAACCCACGAAGAGCCATTACACCCGCTCAAAGTCACTGTGTGGTGTGCTGTTTTCTCTGGAGGAGTCATCGGACCTTTTTTCTGCGAAGACGTCGCGGGCCAAACGGTTATTGTGAATGGTGTGCGCTACAGAGCAATGATCAACGAGTTCTTTTTGCCGCAACTTGATAAATTGGGATTGGAAAACATGTGGTTTCAACAGGACGGTGCAATGGCACACACTGCACGTGCCACAACCGATATGCTGAAGGATGCATTTCCCGGGCGCCTAAACTCCCGTTTTGGCGATTTGCACTGGCCAGCAAGATCGCCTGATTTGACCGCTCCAGACTTCTTTTTGTGGGGCTTTTTGAAGTCGCGGGTTTATGTCAACTAGCCTCAGACTCTTGCAGCTGTTAAAGACAATATCCGTCAAGAATGTGAGGACCTATCGCCGGAAGTTTTGGCCAAAGTGATGGAAAATGCCATAAAAGGGGCTCAAATGGCAATCAACTGTGGCGGCGGCCATTTACATGACATCATATTCTCGACTTGATGTAAAAAAAAATTAAAAGACCAAATAAAAATAATCCAGAAGAAGAATTAAAGTTTTTCATTTTTTTTTAATTATTTTTATGGCTCACATTTGTACTATTTATCTGTCCATGGCGGTATATTGTCCCCCTTTACTCCTCCTCCAATTTGCGGTATACGTCTTGAAGTTGTTCCAAAATGGAGAGGCCCACACATTTAAATCGACTCCGAACTGCAAATAGTTTTTTATGAGAACCTCTTTCTTATCAGAAATTCACT
>JAYXIM010046633.1:0-11336 GCA_037575425.1 Anastrepha fraterculus
ACCTCCACCCTCTCGACTTCTCTAATTAAACAACCACATTCTCCCGCTCTCATCGGAAGTTAGGTATCTTGAAGTGATACTTGACTACAAACTCCATTGGAAGCTACACATTGAAAAACGGGTAAAGAAGGCCAGTATAGCCATCTACTCCTGCAAATCTATGTTCGGTAAAAAATGAGGCCTCAAGCCACAGGTCGTGGTGTGAATGTACAACGCAGTTGTTTTGCTAATTTTAACATATTTATGCCTAGTTTGGTGGGAAGCTCTTCGGAAGGGCTATAATATCACTAAACTGGGGAGGGTGCCAAGGACTGCATGCATTGGCATCGCCGGAGCATGTAAAACTTGCCTCAGTGCTGCCCTGAATGTCGTTTTGCACTTACGCGATCAAGGCTCTGGCGACGCCATGGTGCAGAACGAAATTAGTAAACTCCTGTAAGGAGGAGATTAAATCTCTTGGGTGTGCAGGTAACATTTCTCTGTTCTGGGTTCCAGGGCATAAGAACGTAGAGGGGAAATAGAATTGCTGATGAGCTTGTCAGGAAGGGGACTGAATTGGCCTCAGAGACCTCCTACCCAGTCATCGGCATTCTACTGGCAGTTGTTAAAGGGGAACTACACCAATTATTTCTCAGGAAAACGCAGAAACGATGGAGCTCCATTCTTTGGACTCCTCGCCATTCAATTTCCAAACTCGTAGCTGTGTGTACCGGTCATTGGATAATTGCCACACACGCGGAAAAGCTAGATTTATCATTAGACCTCTATTGCAGAAGCTGTGGGGACCTTTCAGAGAAGGAAACTCTTTCTCTGCAAATGTCCGGGTTTGGCAGCTAGATGATTAATGTCACTGGGTGCTCCTTTCTTCGCCAACTTAAGTCCTATCAATATTCTCCATTACATCAACAGCTCTGGCTGGCTGTAGATATCTACCTGTTGGAGGTTTCATAATGGTATCAAACGGGCGCTTTAGTGCTAATAGAGGAGTGCTAGACGGCCACATCAACCATTTCACATACCTACCTACAATCATCAGAAGCTTAAATACGAAATTAATTTTCTGCAAAAAGAAAATTTCTAATTATTCTTGCCTTAGAGTTGAATTACTGTACCATAATGACATGAAGTAGAAATGCAAATATTTTTAAGATATTTTCTGTTGTTTGGCTTTCCATTTGGAGTGTTTAAAACCAGTCTAATACTTCGACGAGCAAGACAAACATTTAATTATCCAAGTTGTTAAACATTCCAAACACTACCTGTTGAGTACCCGAAATCATTTAAACAGTCGAAAATGGTTGGGAGAACATATTTTTCCGTCGGGAGACACAGTATATGTGCACGCCTTTCCCATAATTCTATATATTACGCGAGTGAACCTCTAAATACGATTTTTATAAAGACGCCCAATAAATTGTTAAAATTTTCGCGGCATTTGCACAACTACCCACCAGAACTTCAATGCAATCGTACTAACGTCTTTGAAGTCGTGAAACTACAAATAAACTTTTTAAATTTTTTTTGTAAAAGAGTTATTATGAAAAAATTTTTGCGCTGCAATGTTGCGGAAAATCCCAACAATCTTTTCTATGCCAGCGCCGTTATAACGCTTAGATGTATTTGTACAATACACAACTACGCTGCTACTTGACTGTATGTGCGCAACCAGGAAATAGAAATTCTTCACCTATTAAGCACACTTCGTGAGGAAGTACAAGCAATGAAAAGGTCAAAAAGGCTACATGCAAATGTGAGTAGTGAACAATTTGCTATTCCGCTGAGGAATACTGCAATGGTGGACGCGATTTATTTAACACTCGTCGGCGGCAAGTGCATGCCGCAGACGGCAACAAACTTGAAGTGCAGCGAAGTTGCGTGAATGCAAATGCAAATACAAATACTAAACAATAATAGTAAATAGGATATACAGTTACATATATAAAAACAGAAATTTGTGTTTTACAAATTCTGACGCGCACATAAGTTCATGCTGCTGGTGTTGTAGGCACCCTGTTATACGAGTACAAGTATGTGTTTTATAGCATAAGCTCGGGAAATTACCTTTGAAGAGATCCCTGCGCAGATGGTTCTATGAAACGTTTTTTTTTAAATGAGCTCTGGAAATTTTTCAATTTTTTTCCCATAAGGTTGTCCATTTGGAATAATGTCATAGATGTTTTTGACTTAGACGGAAGCCGCGATTACATTTCATTATTCAATGTTTTGTGGTTTGTGGAACGTTTATCGTAGTTTCTATAAAAACGGATTCACTGAGTTCGAGTGACTACCCTGTGCATTCGAAATTTATTGAGCGGCATCACTAAATCCATTCGTAGCGCAATTTAGAAGATGTTTAAAAAATTTGTTACGATGTGAGATTAAAGAGAACACTTTTAAATTTTACATTTCGGCGAAAAGTTTCACAATGAGTGAAGCAGTAAACGATTTTTTTATCTAAGAAATGGGAGTGAATTTGTATGATTTTTAGTTTTTTATATTAAATATAAATCTACATCAAATTATGAAAAATTAGTAAATTATTGCTACCAAATTCAGCAAAAATGTTTTTTGTGAACATATTGTGGAAAAATGTTGCAAAGGAGCTTAACAGCCTAGGGCCCCAATTCTCAATAAGTCTCATCCATTTCTAAAGCATTAAAAGGATATATTCATGTTTTCCATTACATTTGGAGAACAGTAAAACTTCGCTAATCGGATCTTTTAAAGCCAGCTCAATCCGGTCTACTCACGGTTTCGAGTTACCAAAGGCATTACAAAATTATTGAGCAAAATATCTACTTATTCATTTTGAATTATAAAAATGTACATAACAATCACTTTATTTATAGAAAAAACTTTCTCTTCATTTTGCTATTTCACGGAGATTTGTACCAACGTTCTCTCCGAATTTCTTACTTCATTATAAAGGTAAAAGCTATAAAGTAATGGGATATTAACTTAAAATGTATATAAAATGTTGTGTATCTTCGTTTGCCGAATATATCTTTCCTTGGCTTCCAGTGCTCGCTACCGAAACGTTCTAAGAAACTTTCTATTCCAGATTTATTCTCCTCTGCCCATCTGATGTATGTATGTGGTGAAGTTCTTGATTTTTGGCTCAACGTTCATAATTTCTGTATCTAAACTATTGCCGCTCGAATCAAGTGATAAAATTTCCGTCTTCGACAAGCCAAGCACTGATTCAAATTGTGTATGAATTTTCTAAAACATATCCGCATAGTGATGCTCTGAGGCCAATTTTTATTTGAGAACCGACAGCGAGAATTTCGTCAGAACCACCATCAGATTATGATTTTTCGAGGCAGCAACCAAGGCTCTCAAATTTTTGCTTTGATAAGCTGGATATCTTAGATCGGAACAACCACGTACGTATCTTAAGAGCTCTAGGAGACATAGGAATTACTGGGAACGAAAAGGCAGATAACACCATCAGCCTTGACGCGCTGCGGAGATCAATGGATAGCATAGTAGCATGCTCAGAAAACCATTATATAACGTCACGAGATTAACACTGGACTGGAAACCGCAACGGAGCAGAAGTCGCGGTCGGTCAAAGAATATTTGGATAAGGTCGATGTTGCACAAGCTTGCAGATGTTGACAACACATAGGACGACGCAAAAACAACAGCTCAGAACCGCGTAGGATGGGAAAGTCTTATTGAGGCCCTATGCTCCAGAGTGGAGTGAACTAGAAAAAAAGAGGGAAGACAAAGAAGAACATACTAGAACAATCTTTAAGGTGTATCGCAATTGAAATCAATGATAGCCAGCTTTAACCTAAGCCGAATTAAAGTTAGTATGGAATTAAATAAAAATAGTCTAAGAATCATCGTGGAGATTGAATCATGATTTTCTAACATGGAAATATACTGCAATGATACTCACAGGTTATGTAGCGAGGAAGATGAAAATGCCAAACATGCACAGTATAACAGTGATAAATACAGTGAGGGGCAAACTCCATTCCCTATTTTTTTTTTTCATATTATGTGAAAAATATACAACAGATTTAAGTTTAATCGGTTTTGTTAACTAATGTTAGTCGATAGAATTCGATTACACTATGTGTGAAATATGATGTCACGCAAATGTTTGCCTTTTTCTTTAACGCAAAGTTGAGCTCGTTTTTTTGCATTTTCCATGACTTTTTTTTAATGTATCTGGTCCTATGGCTGCAATTTCTTGTCGAATATTTTCTTTTAAAACTGTAAGTGTCTTCGGCTGGTTAGTGTAAACATTTCCCTTCAAATATCCTCACAGAAAAAAGTCGGGAGCAGTTAAGTCAGGTGAACGTGGCGGCCAGTCAAAATCACCTTTTTTTGACACTAATCGACTTGGAAACATTTCGTTCAATAAAAAAATAGTCAGGGTAGTCTTGTGGATTCAATTGTTGCACAGTTTGAATCTTGTACGGAAACAACTTCAAATCGATCCGTAAAATACGTCGCATTGACCTTTTACTGATGCCCAAAGCCTGAGCACCGCGTTCAATCCGAAGATTTGGATTTTCCTGTAAAAGCTCCTGTGCAATGGTGATATTGATGTTTGATCTAGCTCTGCGGTGTATAATTGGCACATTACTGAGAATACCAGTAGATTTAAATTTAGCATATAATGCACAAATTGTCTTAGGATCAGGTGCTTTTTTCCGAGGAAATTTTGCACGAAACGCGCGTTGAGTCAGAATAATTGAGTTCTGATTCTTAATGTAAAGTTCGACGATTTCAGAACGTTCGTCAGGTATATACTGCGACATGGTTAGAATTCTACTGACGTCTACTTCTTAAAATGTCATACTTTAAGCCGCATTTACGTCTACGTCAAAAATTATGGCCAGTTTACATTAGGGAATCGAGTTTGCCCCACCCTGTACATAGCTGAACAAAAACCTGGGTAAACATAATTTACTACATGAGAAAATAAAACTCAATAAAATATGACAAATACCAAAAATTATTGCGAAAGTTGGGATCGGTGAAATACTCTGAATCCATGAAGGGGACACATTAGATTTTTCAAGTCGCAGTGCAGAATCCTATCATAATAGTAATAGTAATAATAATAATAAGAAATATATTTTTTCCCACAATAATTTTTCCTAGATTTCGCTATTGTACTATATAAAGCGAGCCGGTTTGATGAAATCGTGGTTTGAAGTACAAGGTAAATCATACCATTTTTTTCATTTTTCGACTCTGTTCGGACTATAAAAGCATCCGCACTCTGCCATATTGGCCATGTAGACCTCCTTCATTCAAAAATATTATAATCGCAGGTTCAATAGAACTTACTTTATTTAGAAGAAAAGGAAAATAATTGCAAAAAAACGCTAAATAATTAAAAAAATGTCTCATTCCTCAACCCGAAAAACTTATGTTTTCCATCCTTACTCCTACACAATAGTCAGCGCATTATTTGCATTGTGGTTGCTAAAACAAGCAAAAAACAGAGAAAAATACACAGTTACACATTGCGTCAGAGGCGCCAGCAAGAGAAAGCGGCTAACCGCGGTAATAGCGCAGGCACACCAAATTCAGCGAAGTCCTCAACCATCTGTCCGATCCGTCTGGCAGAAAAATGTGTAATACAGATGGCGCTCTAAGCTCTAAGTAAGAAGGCGTTGTTCCTAAGCAACGGCAGGTGGGCATTCTCACTACTATTTAGGACTGTTAGCGGCAAGCGAATCACCTACTCTGTCAGAAATCAAAATATTTATGTATATTAACGAAGCCAACGCAAGACTGAGTCTTGTCGAGGCTAGTATGCTCCCGAGTGGAGTGAACAAGGAAAATACCATCATTTTTTAAGGCAACATTTTTTTGCTTACTCTGCAGCAGCTTGTACTGAAACGACTATATTTGGCATGTGACCTTTTACTGACCTGGCAGCGTCTTTTTTGAGCTCGCAGGATGCAGTGTTAGAAAATTGTTCGTAGTCAGAGCGGACGGTTGTCGTATCTGTGATGAGGCTGATTAATTTTATTATTTTTTAATAATAACAATATTTATATTTTAGTTATTTATTATTAATAGTTAGATTCGATTCCAAATTCTATCTAGTTTCAAATTACTTTCTTGAATACAAATTTTCTAAGTACTTTTCACCAGATTCTCATAATAAAATGCAAGGTTTGCTGACCATTACTAGAGTGGAATGTACTTAAGTGGAGAATTTTTTACATAAAAACGAAGACAACTATCGCTTAGTATAGATACCTTTTCTTGCAAATCTCTCACGCATTTACTGCTGAAATATCCCTCCTACAGTCTGCGACAAACGATAGTTCGAATGTTCATTATTTTGTTTTAAGGTATAGCTTTCTCCCTCTCTCTTAGCGTCACATTCTGTGATGGACCATAGCTTCCTCCAATTCAGTCTCTCTCTTGCCTCATTTCCCCAATTACAGACGATGAAGTCTGCTTCTATGTCATCAAGCCATATTTTTATTGGTCAGCCTCTCTTTCTTCCTCCAATTGGACGCAAAGTAAACACCCTTTTTTGGTATAGCTCATTGTCTAATAAAAACCACATGACATCAAGTCTCAAACCTTATATAAAAGTTAATTATAACTAAGAAAATACTTCGTATGCATTTGTAATATGGAGAAAATATGCAACAACGTCAAGCTAAAAAAATATAGACTTAAAAAATCAACGGAAGTTTCTGTAACCCCAAACTTGTATTTTTAATTATAATAAAGGGTGGTTAAGTTTCAAGGGCCGGTGTTGATTTTGAATAAAATACAAGTGTTTTAGGAAATTATTTTTATTTCTCTTTATTATGATAATACTGATATAGCTCAATTACGTATGGAATAAAATATTGGGCAAATGGACGCCGCAGTCTCGGCGGCACACCTCCATCCGATGGTCCAAATTTTCGATGACGCTGAGGCATAATTGAGGTTCTATGCCGTTAATGTGCCGAAATATCTCATCCTTTAGCTCTTTAATTGTTGCTAGCTTATCGACGTACACCTTTTCTTTCAAATAAACCCACAGAAAGAAGTCCAACGGTGTCGTTGGCGTTTAGATGTGGTTCACATTCAACATTTTTCTAGAAATTTTCAAATTTGTGGAATTTTTCCAATTTTTGTATAAAGTTTGAAAGTAAAATTTATATGGGTTTGTTTCATTAATAAGCTAAATTTTTGTGAAAAAATAGTGTTTAAAAAAATTTGTTTTTTTTTATTAGGAAAAATTTGTATTTTTAAATTGCTCCAAAATATTGCGGTGCTATCGTGCGGACGCGCGCTGTATAACTGCAATATGTAAAACTGTGTACATGCAAACGATTGTAGGCAACTCGATATGCGATTTCTCTATTACACTGCCCTGCGTTTTTTCCGCAAATCCGTTGCGCAAATTTCTTCGCGCATTGCACTTTGCTCTGCGTTTCAGCACGAATTGCCATGTCAAGTGGCCACTGCCACAGTGCAGTTGCGCTGATTTCGTCGAGAAGGCAAGAAGAAGTTTTTGAAGGCATCGCTCTCGAAGCACTTGGCGTCTATGGAGACTCGACTTCAGCTTTGGCGCGCAAGCGAATTGTTTACATTCATTTCCATTTTCATTTCCGTTTCCATTTCTATTACCATACCAGAGAATTTCCATAACGAATGCGCGTTAGCGTATAAAAAATAGTTACCATTAGGCTTTTGTTTTTGTAACCGCTTATGCCAAGTGCTAGTTGGCATTTCTTGCGTAGCATTTTTCACATTTCGTTTGCAGATTTTTTCATGACTAATGTTTTTTGCTGAGAAAATGTTTCGTTTTTTTCTAACTATTTTTTGTTTTTGTGGTTTTTTCTTATGTATAAGTAGAGTTTGTGCAACTCATTAACTGTAAAATTATTTAAATGTAAATTTGCTTAAGCGCATTAGTTCTGTGATTTCCGGTTTGACAAGCGAAGGTGGAATTAGTGAAAGAGGCAGGAAAAATAAAATAAAGTCTCGAAATTAAATAAAAATGCTAGAGAGGTAGTGGGGGAAAATGCAATGGAATGTTGATCGGTTACACATATACAGGGTGCGTTTTATGTGCCAGGTCGCTTTCGGCTTAGATGGCATTTCTCAGTCGTATGTTGTGGTCGAAAATCATATGCCAAAAATAAGCCAGAAAATGAGGCCATGTAATCTAAAATTTAAAAAAAAATGTCCTATTTCGGAGAACAGATTTGTATTCCACAGAAAAAATAATGCAATAATAACCTCTATTGTTTTGTAACCAAATTGAAATTTCGGGGACTTAAATAATTTTTTATACATTGCGAACAATCGCGGAAAACTACTTTTCTGTATTGGTGATAATGAACTGACCAAGTCAACAGTTCATTGTAAAAACCCATAATATTGTGAAAACTTTCGACAATTCTCAAAACCTGCTTACATTGTAAGATGAAGGTGAACTTACCGGCATATATAATAAAGGGTGGTTAAATTTCATGACACCGACACCGTTCGGCTTCTTTCTTTAGGGTTATTTGAAAGAAAAGGTGTTCATCGATAAGCCAGCAGCAATTCAAGAGCTAAAGGATGAGATAATTCGGCACATTAACGGCATAGATCCTCAATTATGCCTCAGCGTCATCGAAAATTTGGACCATCGGATGGAGGTGTGCCGCCAAGGCCGCGGCGGCCATTTGGCCAATATTTTGTTCCACACGTAATTGAGCGATACCAATATTAGCATAATAAGGAGAAACGGCAATAGTTAGAAAAAAAAAATTGTATTTTATTCAAAATAAATACCGGCCCTTAAAACTTAACCACCCTTCAGATAAGAAACTATTTGCATTTGGTGGTCTTTGGAGGTGTGTCGCCGAGGTCACGGCGGCCATTTGGCCAATATTTTATTTTGAACTTAATTGAGCTATACCAGTATTATCATAACAAGAAGAATTAACAATAATTTCCTAAAAATATTGTATTTTATTCAAAATCAACACCGGCCCTTGAAACTTAACCACCCTTTATAAGCTATTCCGCACCCGAAAATATTGATACAATAGAAATGTGTATTGCTGAATACCCAAGTGGAAGAATAATTAAAATGTGCTTAAACTATGCAAATCTTAACGACATATTATATCCATTATAATCCATTTCTATAATAAGTATATTATAAAAACTTTTACATCTACGTCTCTAAGATTGAAAAGATACTGAAGATGGATGCCTTGTGGCCTGTAACTTTAGATGTTTTATTTTTTTGGTACGATGACATTCTATTGGAAGTGTTCCCAACTCTTCAAGCAGCAAATTGAATAATTGGCGAAAGATGGCGCACACATAAGGAGGATCTGTAGTGACAGTCTAGCTGCTCTGTAGAACTTAGAAATTGGTCGCACTTACTCAGAAATAGTTTGGGAATATAATTTGAGACTAACCTCCGCTACAAGTTGGAAAAAGCTTCTACTCATGTGAGTGTTGGGTCACTGTGGTGATCAGAGCAACGCACTGGCTGATGAATTTGCGAACTATAGTTTTTTGTAGCCTTCAATTAGACCGAAGCCAATTTTATGGTCAAGCGGAGCGCACATCAAGGTTTTCATTAATAAAACATATGAGAGCAATTGGTGCAGTACTGAGACCTGCAAAACAACTAAGTATTTCCTGAAAATATCATTCCCTTAGGTAACAAAATTTATTCTCAGGCAGAGAACTACGAGCCCTGTTGAAACTAAGATATATACAGCCAGCCAGAGCTGTTGATGTTATGAAGAAGATTGATGGAATTTAGATTGGATTACTATACCCAAGCTACCGAAAAAAGGAGAACCTAGTGACCTTAATCGTCCAGCTGCCAAACCCGGACATTTACAGAGCAAGTGCTCAACAGTCTCCTTCTCTGAACGGTCCCCACAGCTTCTACAATGGGGGTTAAATGGTAAGTACAGCATTCTGTTTGGAAATTGAATGGCGTGGCAACCACAGAGATTTCTATATCCTCCGTCTATTGCGGTGGGCCCAAAGGGTTTTCGAAATAGCACATGAACAAATGGAGCTCCATATTTTATGCGCTTTCCTGAGAAATAATTTATGCATTTCCTCTTTCGTCGCACAGGCGTTCGATAAAGTATGGCATGAAGGCTTGATTTACAAATTAAAGACTTGCCTCCCATACCAATATTGTAGTCTGCTGGAGTCATATATTACTTCAAGATATTTAAGAATTAAACAGGGAAAGGAATATTCTGAACTGGTTGAAATAAAAGCCGGCGTACCACAAGGTAGCATCCTGGGTCCAATCCTGTATATTCTTTATACCCGAGATTTACCACTAATGGCAAATTGTTTAACTGCCACCTTCGCTGACGACACTGCAATTTTATGTGTTGAAAAGACAGAAGAAAAAGCTGCAAGGAACCTTCAAACTGCAATCGACTCTATGGTATCATGGACGAGAAAATGGGGAATCAAACTCAATAACAGTAAATCCATTCACGTGAATTTTACAAATAAAATTACAAAATACCAACCAATAATGATTTCTAATGAAAAAGTCCCATTCGCTAATACTGCAAAATACCTAGGTATTACCCTAGATGAGAAGTTGCGATGGAAAGAGCATATAAAAATAAAACGAAATGAGCTTAACATCAGGCTAAACAAAATGAACTGGCTAATTGGATGGAAATCGCATTTATCCATATATAACAAATTATTGCTCTATAAACAAACATTAAAACCATTATGGGCCTATGGTGCACAGCTTTGGGGTTGCGCCAGTGAAGAAAATATCAATGTAATACAACGCTTTCAAAACAAAGTGCTGAGAATCATCGTTAAAGCACCCTGGTACGTCAGAAATGCTGATATTCATCGGGACCTTAAAGTTAACACTGTAACTGAAGAAATTAAGAAAATAGCAGAAGCGCACCAAATTCGACTTCAAAGGCATGTAAACGAAGAAGCTAGGAGCATCCTTAGTAACCCGTGCCCAGTTCGAAGATTAAAGAGGAAAAAACCACATGAACTTGCTGGCTATTAACAGAAAATAAGAAATATTGTTCGTAATATTTTTTATCAATTGTAACTTATTTTCGAATCAAACTGCTCGTTAGTTTCTGAACTAGTTGTAGTGTAATTAAACATTGTAATTTACTTATTATGTTTGAAATAAAAAAAAAAAAAAAAAAAAAAAAAATTTCCTCTTTAAAAACTGTCAAGTGCATGCCGATGATCGGCTAGGAGGCCTGTGAGACCAATTCAGTCCCCTTCCCGGCAACCTCATCAGCAATTTCATTTCCCTCTATGTTCCTATGCTCCTGGAACCCAGAACAGAGAAATGTTACCTGCATAGCCAAGAGATTTGA
>JAYXIM010046636.1:0-18840 GCA_037575425.1 Anastrepha fraterculus
AAGATGAAAAATAAAAAAGAAAGACAATTGTTATAAAAAAGTGTATAAAAAATGCAATGCCATCAGTCTGATGATTCGCAGTGAGAACATGTATAATAACCAGTTCGTAAATTGGCACACTTTAGGTGTACAGCTCGATCGCATACATTGCAATGAATGGAGTTGTTTCTGCTTAACTTAAAACAATAAAAACTCAAATTTAACCAAAAATTTCATGATATATATACAAACAATGCATGAATATTGCGAGGTACTTATGAAAGATGCGTTAAAACGTCGAAAAAAACGGTGTCTCACAACTCCCCACATTTGTTGTCTTACAACTCCCCAAATCGTTTTTTTATAAATGGCCGCGTAGTCATAAACACATCGAACGTTCATGCCCAAGTGAATGTGTAAATTCAAAGCTAATAGGACAATTAATAATTTGTATATATTAACATTTGCAATTTGCTTTAACAACTCATCGAATGTATTGCAAAACAAATGATGAAAAAAACTTACCGAGAAATTCCAAAACACAGTAACTGGAGAGACGCGTCGAATGCGTGTAAATATGACCAATGCTAGCTGAAAAGTGAGATCGCATCGAGAACACTTGTTGACACTTAAAACCTATATTTTTTTATTTAATTCTTTCAGAATTTTTTTATTAGCCTACAAATAAACCAATCTTCGGAAAAATTTACGATCATGTTTCTACCATTCGGTGTTTGATTGATATAGGGGGCTGCAAAACTGGACCTCACCGAATGAATATCGGACCAAAAGAGAGAAATTACTTCATACAGGGCGGGCCAAATAAGACCTACTAATGTTAAACACAAATAACTTTTGCAATAATCATTTATTTTGGTTAATTGTTTTTATACATTGAATATATTTTATGGAAATTGTGTATGAAATATTACATCAGACAAATGGCCACCATTTTTCTCGATACAAAGATTGGCTCTTTTTAACGCGTTTTCCATTACACCACATAATGTTTCTGGTGGAAGGCTCAGTATTTCGTCTCGAATATTTTGATTCAGCTGTTTAATAGTCTCTGGGTTATTAAGACACACTTTGTTTTTTAAATATCCCCATAAAAAGAAGTCGGGCGCAGTCAAATCTGGAGAACGAGGTGGCCAAGGGAAATCTGAATTTTTTGGAAATCAGACGTTCGCCAAAAATTTCACGCAGCAGGCCCATAGTTTGCCTAGCAGTATGCGCAGTTGCTCCATCTTCTTGAAACCACAAATTAGGCTACTGCTCCGCCATTGAAGAAGCTCCTGAAATCGATTCGGGCGTTTCATCCTTATTTTTGAAGAAATATGGACCTATAACTCTAGTGGCCATAGCACCGCACCAAACAGTACATTTAGATGGGTGCAACTGATGTTGGTGTGTTGCCCTTGGATTTTCAGAGCCACACAATCTACAGTTTTGTTTGTTGGCATAACCATTTAAATGGAATGGCTAATTGTGTAAAACAAATAGCGTATTGAAGTCGTTGTTGGTGGTCTTGCAGTAGGGTTCCATAATAAATTTCCAACAATTCAATTATAACCTACAAAAAGAGAAAAATAAATATGTCAAAAAATAAAAAAAGTTATTTGTGCTTAACATTAGTAGGTCTTATTTGGCCCACCCGGTATTTTCAGCACTGTTCCCTGTTTGTGCACTTGTTTAACTCATATCTCCATTAAAATTGCTTTACGCTTCAAAATACACCAATTATGGGGATTTCGTGCTACCTTTGCTACAATTTTCTGAATGATGTTTACTGCCTAAATTTTGCCATCTACTGAACTAAAAATAAAACACTGCATACATATGTATATAACTACTATTGCATAAATCTGTACATACATTCATCTATATCTATACTTGAATACTAATTTTAACCTTCTATGGGCGAGAATAGGCTCAAGCACGCGTCTTAATTATTTGCTTGAATTGCAGTGTTGAGAATCAAGAGTGGCAAAAACTACCACGACTACTACGTCGCTGCCTTTGGCACTCAATAGCACATCATACGAAGAATTGTGCTAATTACAATCATAAGCAGAAACTGTAAACTCTTTTCAATGTCATAACTCAATACCAATACAGGGGCGTACTGCTGCTATACCAACACTACCACTCTGCGATTTTCACTGTTACCAACTGAGTGCCAAACATTCGTGTCTTCTATTGCTTTCAGCATCACCGTAGCCTTCGTTCCCGCCTTCACGGCTCTCTGTCATTTATCAGTTACGAGCTGGCAGTTTTTGACAGCTGCCTGACAAGCTGCTTCACGGAAATGAAGATAAGTAACTTGTCCATTTTTGGTTTTGTGGTCCTCGGTTTCTGGCTCTTGAAATTGTAAAGCAAAATTACTTTTCTGTGATTTCTGCATAACGAATTAGGGAAGCTTTCATTGAGACTTTCAATGTACTTGACTTAAGAAGCCCTTGAACTTGTTAGTTATGTGGAAATCAATTCATTACTGTTTCCTTGTTTGTAGCATATTTTTGTCTCTTCATTAGTTGGCTGATGTTTATTTAAATGTTTGTTTGTGAGTTGATTGGAATTTGAACAAATTTTGTGTGAAAATTGAAAGCGAAAATTGTGAAACTTTAATTTGACTAGAAAATGGTCTAGAAATTTATTTTTTATCGTTAATGATGCAAAAGTGTATGAATTAATCAACAACAAAAAAAAACAAATATTACCTGCAGCACTTGCCTGTGATATTTTATTTAAACTTTTCCTCTAAATTCGAATCAGGCATTAGGTATTAACAAAATAGAACATTTTTCGAGACAACGCTAAATTTAAGTTATTTGAGTTTTGAAATGAGAGAGTTCACTAAATCGCAATTGACTTCAAGCATTCCCCCCGCCTGTCCGTTGCCTTTTGGCACGCCTTGAAATCGAGTTTCTTCCTCGGCGGCGGTATGTCATTTGTTGATCTGAGAGTTGCTTGGCAAATATGTTGGCTTTCTTGCGATGGGACGCGCTCGATTTTTGCTGCTCAGAAAAAAGTGCGGATTTTCACTACAACAAGATATTTAGGTCTCTATTTTTAAAGTAGTCTAAGTTATATATTTCTTGATTACGAGATAACTAAGGATTTATATTTGAATAAATTGAAAATGAGCGCTTAAATAATAAAAATTATTACGAGTTTGAATTTTTTTATGAATCTTGCACATAGTAGCTATTCATAGCTTTTATTGACTTAGCTCACTTTCAAAATCACTTAAATAGTCAACATACAAATAATTCAAAGTTAGTTTGTGAGTTTCATTGAAAATACCGCCGCTGCCAAATTGACAGATTTTTGATTATGGCTTTCATTGTTGAAATTTGAAATTTGAAAAGGTCAAGCCAAGGAGTACCAGGAGATTTAGTGGCTCTTAAAAGACTCAGGCTGAAAAGCCCATTGTATTTAAAGCTCTGGAAAAAGGGTAGATAGTCAAGGAGGGAAAGAGAAAAGTATCAGAGAAAGAGACGGGAAAGAATAGAGACAGAGATAGAGATAGTTAGTTCTGTGAGAATTTTCCAGACTCTTTGGCAAATCTGTAATTATCCTCCAGTTTTAGAGAACGAATATTACTCATTCTCATGACATCGGAACACAAAACTCGTAGTCCTGCTCTAGCAAAGGCAGGACACTCACAGAGAAAGTGCTCAGTGCTAACCGCCTCCTCCAAGCATGACAGGCACATTGAGTTCTCATTGATTCCAATGGTGGTCATATGGTGACCCCATGGGATGTGTCTTGTAATGATACCGAACGTCTTTCCTTTTAAGTTATTGACAGTTTTCTGTTCGGACTTGTCACAAAAAACTTTGCAGTTCTGCAGCGTTCTAGACCGGACCATCGCTCTTTATGTAGATTGCCTACATAATCGTTGATCCAATTCATGATTCCTGCGGAACTGATTTCGATTATTGGCTCTGCCCCTGTGGGGGCGCCACTGATCCACGGTTGCCCAATTCGTCGGCGATTTCGTTTCCTTGAACACCGGATGATCCCGGAACCCATATAAATACAAGCTTGTTTTGTCTTGCGACAGAATTGAGCTTCTTCTTACATTCTTGAACAATCTTTGAGGTTTGCTTCGCGTTCTTCAGAGCCTTCAGCGCAGCCTGACTGCCACTGAATATTCCAATCTGTTTCCCGCTCCATCTCCTCTCGATTATCCATTCGGCTACTTTCAGGATGGCAAAAACTTCTGTTTGGAAAACTGTTGCCATTTTCCCCATAGCTTTTATTGTTACTTTTGGATTAGTTTGTGTAAATAAAAGAATATATGTAATTTAACGAGTATTACATGTAATATAATAGCTAATCAATTATTACTAAAAAAAAGAAAAAGAAACACTTCCTATTTTGTCGCTATCTTTTTTGTTTAATATTATCGCGGATGAAATTGACTGTTCCTCTCTATTAGAAATTACCCATTTCATGGTCCTTACGAAATCTTTGCGTATTAAATATCCATTCTATTTCAATAGGTTCAGAGTGCAATGCTTCTATTGTTCGCATTCTTCATACACTCAGTGAGATCTCGAATTCTTTTAAATTATATTTCACCTTATCTAAACTATCTTTTTCTGCTCAATCTGCTTTATCCAAATAGCAAGTGAGAAATTTATTAAAATATGATACAAAAGTTTACAAAAACATTTATATAAACTTTTATTTACATAAATTTTGTATCACAACTTTGTACCATAAATTGAAATATACGAGTATGCAATCAGCTGAGAAAAACCTTCATCCCGCTGAAAACTCCTCTCACGCCTACATCAACTATGTTGGAGAGAATGGAAACAAAAATGGAGGATCTGAGAGACTCAATCATCCAACAATTGACTGCAGTAATGGTCACTTCAGAAGAGAGGATAATGCAGAAGATTGGCGAGCTGAAACAATAAATTTGTAACTCCCTATAACGAGCATTGAGAAAAGAGTGACTGCTGTTGAGAGCAGATTCACTGATGTTTTTAAGCTCTTCGCAGTAAACTAGCCTATGCTCAGACTCAGCTCAATGCCCGTTGAAAGCAGCGTAGTTTCAGCAGATATTATTATTAACGGAATACCTCAAGCAGCTGCTGATGAGTGCCAGAACTACTCCTTAAAATTTATACTGCAGATCAGCCAAACCTCCGCCTTTACGTGATGCTTTTCGCCTGCGTAATGAAGAAGCAATGGGGAAAAAACAACACACTATCGCAATCAGCTCTTTTGCTGTATTCTGGAAGTCCAAAAAGAGATCACTTGCGCTCTCTGGCGTTGGGTTGCCGGGATACGGTTCAATTATTGTACATGAGAGCTTGCCAAAAATGATGCGTGAAGTAATGTCATATGCGTCAGAGCTTAGGCGAAAAAAACAAAATGACATCGGCATTCTCTAGTCGTGGGAAAATTTTTGTGCGACTGAAACCAAATGAGGAGCCCAAGCTAGTAAACAGCGCAACAGAGGTTAAAACGCTTATTAGCACAAGAACGTAAATATGATTGTATTTTGCGTTCCTAATCAATGTTTTTTGTTTTAGATATACTATTTATATTTAACCGTCCTAGCAGAGTTCATCGTCTCATTGCAGCTCACGATCAACTTGTATTTTGGAAGTAAATGACCAAAGTAATTTAGATTTCCGTCTAAATGTCTTACCACTTGCTTGAACTTCTGCCCATAGAAGCTTTCTCCAAATTTCACCCAAAATCTTGTGCATTTAAATTCGCAAATATGTTGCACAATAGAGAAGAAAATTACAATTTCGTTTATACTCAAAGTAGAGAAAAAATCTCGCTTTAATTAAAATCACTTTTGCCAAAAACTTGTCCCAGATGTTAGAACAAAAGCAAAGGAAAGAAATTGTGTAAATATGAGAGTTGCTTTAACATAATTTTAGGCGCAAATGGCCCAGCGACTCGTTTCAGTGAATTTGGCTTGGGGGGAAAAAATAAAATAAAAAATATAAATGAAAAGATAAATGAAAAAAACTTCAATAGCAAAGAAAATTTAAAATTCACACGTTTAGAATGAGAGCGGTAATTAATGGAATTCCCTGCTCGCTTTGCCAACAATGGGCGCTTGGACTTTTGCAAAGTGTCTTAAACGGTGAATAAGGACCATTTTAAAATAAACGACTTTTGAGAATTCTTTAGAGAAAAAAAGAACAAAAAAGGATAATTTAACGAATAAAAAACTGTTGAAAAGTGCCATGAAAAATAAGAAAAGTGTCAGAATGAAGGCTGACGAAGGACAATGGCGAACACAGCAAACAGGGCAACGATGTGCCAATATACAAGCAAGTATGCGACCTGCCAACAGATAAGAGCATCGAAGCCAAAGCATATTTCTCTGGTAACCGATTTCGACGGGTTGAGCTGCTTTTTTATCAGCTTTAATGCGAAAATTATACAATTTTTATTTTCACTTTTTCGAAAGTTTTTGTTGTTCTTCTTTTCATCTGCCTTTTTTAAATTTGCTTTGCTGCTGTACTCGTACATTAGTCACTGCCTCTTACAGCTACGATTTCAGCCTGCTTTCAGTCATCGAGCCATTTACATTCTCGTGTTTTTATGATTTGTGTTTTGAGTGCCATATGAGAGGAGGAAAGCATATCTGCAAAAACAAAAAATAAAAGAGAAAAAAAAAACAAGAAAAAACGTGAATAATTAAAAGACTACAAGACGATGGTTAGCAGTTGGTAGCAGGCAGCGTCAATGGCAACATTACGGCAGAAAAGACAGACAAGTACATATGTATGTAAGCAGAAGTGGTTAGTGGTAGTCGAAAATCTCCCATTTAAAATGCAAGACAGCCAGTTAGTCAGTGAGTGCGGCAGCTGAGCTCAAGTTGGCTGCCCATTGGCCTGCTCAGTGCACTGTGGCTGGCCTACAGTGAAATCAAAAGTCTCCAGAGACGCATTTTTTGTGTTTCGTTATAATTTTTTTTTTTTTATACACTTTGACTCTTCTAATTTTTTTATTACGATTTTTTTCTGTTTTGGTTTTGTCCCCGTTGTACTATCTTTGATGGTCGATGTCGCCATTTTATGTTCGCTTATCGTCCTTGTGGGCACAGCTGTTGACCTCATCTACTTTCGCTATCTGTGTATGGCTATCTCTATGCCGATTTATTAGTATAATTTTTTCGTGCTTGTTTTGGCTAGCACTTCTGTACGCTGTTGTATGGGCTTTTGTGTTTTTTTCTTTGGCTCAAAATAAGAATTGCCTTTAAAAGAAGTTGGAAAATGGCTGTAAATTCAAAAAAAAAAAGAAAAAAAAGCTTAAATGACTAAGACTTAGAGTGGGAAGAATTATCTTGTTTTTGTAGTAATTATTAAGCAGCTGCTCTTGGTGTCTGCATTTTCTATGCATTGGCTTTAAGTGCAATAGAAAACAAAAACAATTACATATAATAAAATAGAACCTTTTATATTTGAAAAACAGTATCACCAGGACTACCAATTTACTTATTTATTTGCAGTTTATTTAAAAGTCAATGCCTTTTATATTTTACGCCCAGTGACGAAACATTTGGTGTTATGATGGCTTGAAGTTAGAAATTCATGCTTTAGATATCCAAAGGTCAATTTTTCACTACAGAAAAGGGGGAAGTCAAAATTAAAAAACCAAATTTTCGTAAGAGTCCCGTACAAAGAGTTTTATGATGATTGTTTATTCCTTTTTAATATCAGGTCAGTCCATAAGTTCGTCCGTTTTTAAAGGTGGTTTTAAAATTAATAAAAAATATGTTTGAAGTATTTGTTAATCAATAATATGTTTTCCTTCATTATTTACAATGTCTTCCCAACGGGTAGGCAAATTTTTAATTCCCTGCTCAAAAAATTTGTTGTCCTTGGAGCCAAAATACGCTTCGATATCCCTTTTTATAACTTCTTTTGAGGAGTACTTTTTGTTACTCATATGGGATTGAAGCCCACGGAAAATGTTATAATCACAAGGTGCAATATCCGAGCTCGTTCAGCTTGCCTAATGTTTGCCTTGCGGTATGAGGTCTTGCGTTGTCGTGGTGAAACAAAACTTTGCCTCTATTCACTAAAGACGGTCGATTTTTTTTAAGTGCCTCATTCAGATTTGATAGCTGATGGGAATAATAATCAGCAGTTATCGTCTGGTTCCAGAAGTTCATAATAAACAATACCGGTCATATCCCACCAAATAGACAGGGGAATCTTCTTGGGGTGAAGACCATCTCTTGGGGTCGATTCTAGTGTTTCATCTTTATCTAACCATTGGCATTTGCAAACAGAATTATTGTAAAGGACCCATTTTGCATCCCCAGTAACGATACGGTTCAAAAAACTTTCATTTTCAAGCCGTTGTAGCAGCTGAGAACACACATTCACTCTTTGCTGAAGGTTGGCGACGGAAAGTCTATGCGGAACCCATTTTCCCAGCTTTGAAACCTTTCCCAACTGAACCAGGTGCCTGTGAACTGTTCCATGCGATGAATTTAACCTCTGAGCTATCATATCGACTGTCAAATTTGGCTCAGCTTCCACCAGTTCGAGCAAGGCGTCGGAGTTAAAGACTTCAGGACGACCAGCGCGCGGGTGTCATGATGATGCTTATTGGTTTCACTCTCTACTACGCCCCATACGTGGTAGTCCCGAGGATTAAGGTGTGGGGAGTTAGGCGGCCATAACTTCAGTGTTATCTGGTCATCGAAATTCTCAGCCATCCAAACTATTATCACCGACCGGAGGATGGTTCCATGTGTAGAAGTCCTCACAAGTAAGGCAAGTGTCTGGTCGCGAGTCACTTAGGAGTGGCCAGGACGATTCTTTTGCATGCCACCCAAGCGGTGTATAACTTCCGGGTTTCGCCCAAGTATCCTCTGAGTAGCTTCCGAACATCCGCTAGAAAGCAAGCTAATAGAAGAAGGCGAAGCAGCCCAGGATATCTAGTTCTGCGCTGGGTTTGGAACTCGCTACGTAAAGATACCCTGCAATGAAAACGAAAACAAAGCCTCGTATGAGAACTTCCAACACTGATGAGGACCAATGCGAACGAACTAAGGATTACGATTTGAGGGCATACACCGGGCATGTGCCGTTGCTCGATGGAGAAGGTGCCTCAGCCTGGCTGGTTGATGTCCTTGTAAGAGTAAATACTAACATCACTGCCATTCAAGAGATGCGATGGACGGGGCATGGCAGGAAAAACATTGGACTTTGCGACGTCTGCTACAGCTGCCATGTAAAGGAGCGCAAATTCGGTGTCGGATTTGTTGTAGGAGAGATACTTCGTCGCCAAGTACTGTCGTTCACTCCGGTGGACGAGCGTCTCGCAATAATCCGCATCAAAGCGCGATTTTTCTGAAACCGCGACCAAAGATTCCTTCTATGAGCGCTTGGAATGTTCCTATGAGCGCTGCCCCCGCCACGACATAAAAATCGTGCTTGGCGACTTCAACGCCAGGGTGGGCAAGGAGGGAATTTTTGGTCACACAGTCGGAAAATTCAGCCTGCACAACGAAACATCCGGTAACAGACAGAGGCTGATCGATTTCGACATAAAAGGTAGACCAAGCTACGTGGCTGTCTCTTGAGCGACCAGATCGATCATATTGAGAAACATAGAAGATATTTTTCCGCTGTTTTAGATATACGTACGATCCGAGGTCTCAACAGCAAAAAACGTAAATCCAAGTACACAAACAATGTTTGAAAACGAAAATCTGCAATCACAACTGACAGTCAGAAGGTGCGCCAATGGATTCTCACTTCTGCTCTCCGAGAGTAATACCCAACAAGCCACCATGTACGAGTCACATTTGCCATTCTCTGCGTACCACCACGGAAGAGGAAATCGGATTTCGGCGAGCCCAAAAAAAACAATTTGTGTGTCGAGGGATGTCACGCTACTGCGGAAAGAAAAGGCGCTGCCTATGGGGCCTCGCTGCCATCGGGTGCAACGCAAGTCGTGTATGATCGCTACCGAGATCTGAAAAAGGAAGGGAAACGTATATTAGAAAGACGCAACGAGAGGCCGAAATAAGTGTGTACAAGGAGCTTCGGGCGCCAGTAAATAGCAAAAACGCCCAAAAGTACGGTGGCTTACAGGTAGTTTTAATACGGAGACGTTTTCTTGTAAGAACAAAGACGGTGATCTGGTGACTAATGCAGGTTTTTTTTGTTTATGTTGTTTTTTTTTACTTTTAGAAAGAACCTACTTTACGAACCCCGCTATTACTTTTACTCACCTGCTACTTTATGAACAATTTAATGGTTTCTTAATTACTTTCACATGAAATATTTAACCCCTAGGAATCCAATTACAAAAAATGCGCGAATCGAGAAAACTCTGCTGCAAACTCTGCCTTTGAAAACAAATTAAGTCCGTCATATTCATTTCATATACTTCATTTCTCCTTTTCAACGCACAGGTGCTCGAGGCATTTGCTCATTTCCCACATTTCCCATCCTTTCATTGTAATTTAATAACAAACCGCTAATTAACTTCCAACATTATTTTGCCTTTGAATGCAGCTAACGCGCGCAACGTAGAATCACAATTTTGTTCTCATTCATCATTTCCCATGTAAAACATCTTAATGCTACATTTTATTAATTGAGTTAAGAGTTAACAGACACAGGCGAAAAATGAAAGAAATTGTTGCATAAATGTGAAGCGAACTACTGAAAGGGAGAAAATGAGAACAACAGCAAAGAAAGATGCTCACTGACAGAGCGGCACTCGAACACCAGCAGGCAGCTTGAGAAAGTAGTCATAAGTATGGAAGAAGAGTGCAAAATAATTACAGTGTAGCGGGTGAAGAGAGTTGTTGCAGCACAAGTTAACTGCCAACAAATGGTTGTGGATAAGTAAAAGATAAAAATATAAGTGCGCAGCAGGCTGGCAAATGAAGGAGTAAAAAAAGAGATGTCAATAGATAAGCGAGAATGAGCGCAGGGGTGGCACTCAAGGACATCGCATTCAAGCTGTGTGAGCTGTTGTTGTGAGATGTTGCAAAAGTAGTGAATTGCAAGGGGACAGAACGCGAAAGCAACAACCTAATAACAGTGAAATGCGTCAACTCAACGCTTTATTTTTGTAGTGTAGCGGCAGTGAAATGTTAGAATAGCAACAAGCGCTATGAAAGTAAAAAGGCTAAAATTAAAGATTGCATCAAAAGATGTAGGGGAAGAGAAAAAAGTGGTACGTGAGCTTTGGTAGAAATAAACCTGCTTGTAAAAAAGCAATAGCGAATTTAATTTTTTTGAAGAATTTTTTTTTAAGATTTTTTTCTTCTCCAAGTTTTTTAATTTTTTTATAAAGATAGCGAAATGAGTTTACTTAAGTATCATTGCAATGAATAACAAAAACATGCGAAAATTGCACCACTGGAGTGCTACTGCAAGCGTCAAAAAAAAGAGTACACCTTATTTTGGTAAGTTTTGACTGCAGTTTAAGCTCTCCCAGCGGACAACTCTATTAGCTGGATACCTTCCTTATACCTTTAATCTGTTATGCGACCATAGATGAGTTCTGGTAGGCTTGCTTGTGATGATGTTCTGCCACGGCGCCGTGTGCACTTGCTTGTGTCCCGGACCTTCAGTACGCGGATCCGATAACACAGCAGCATAACCAATCTACCATCACAACTATCGCCTCACAAGATAAATTAAATAAATTGCACACGGGCAAAATTAAAGTCTTACATCAAACATGCATAATTTCCTCCTACAGTCTAAAAGGCCTAGGAGTCCTTAAGCATGCCAGCGCATGCGTATGTCGTGTGGCTGCTCTATACCCTCCCTACCTTGGCTTTGTAGATGTAAATAAAGCCTCAAGGCACCAATGAAGTCTTTCCTTCCAAATTTTATGTACCGGAAGAAGTTGCCCACTGTTGAGTTGTCGTCTCGCTTGGACAAACAAAAGCTGACTTGCGGTGAGTCTCCGCCCAAGAGAAGTTTCACTGTATTTATTTAATTCCTTTTCGATTTCAGCTATTTTTTTATAAGCCTATAGTTCATATTATAACAAGATGCCTCTAAAACAAAGTTTCGAACTTTGTATAAAATTTATGAAAAATCGGCAAATTTTTCTTAAGATTTGAAACGTTTACTGAAAATATTTAGAAAAATTTCTCGCTTCCAGTTTTGTAGATCATTAAATTTTGGAATAATAAAGTGCAATTTTCAAGTGATTCGAAAACCGCGTTTAGTTTTTAAAGTTTTTTCTGCTGACGGTGTTGCGTATTTTCTTCCATATAAAAAATGTGGAGTAGGCGTTAAATGGAAAAAATGCACAATACCGCGAGCAAAAAACTTAAAATATCAGTGAGATTTTTGATCTAGTGAGAGCTTGCACTTTTCACGAAATTTATTAAGCGATAAAATTGCATAGTTGAAATATTTTTCAGAAATTCTGGGTAAAAATTTCAAATTTCCATGAAAATTTGCCGAATTCTTACAAATTCTGTGCAAGAGTGAAATTTTGCTTTGTTAGTGTTTCTGGTATTTTTAGTATGAATTGCGCTTAAAAAAATATAACTGAAATTTCAAAATAAGTACGTAAGTAGTCAGAACTTTTCAATGCATGGTGCACATTTTCTTTTGACGTTGACTGTACCTATGTCCTACATTTAGAAATTAATAAGAACAAATTTTATTTCTATTAAATAGGAAAATAAAGAATGAATAAAAAAGTTTAAAAGCACAAAAGCATTACAATGTTAAATTTTACTGTTACTTTTTCAGAGAAATAAAGAAGATGTGATAACACAGATTTAACTAGGCTATAAAGGATGATCAATTTGGAGAAAATTCAACGAAAATTCTAATTGATTGGCCGAACTTTAATATTTTTGCGTAGAATCATGCATGAAATTTTATTATTATTATATATAAGGAAAGTAGAGGAGATCCACTACTTTACATTGGAATGAAGCACTAGTGTTATCACCTTCGACTCTGCATGAAATTTATTTTTTAATGATAGTCCCTTTCAAATGTTGGACACTACTGCGCTATAATTCGGCAATCCCTAAACACCAATTTTGAATAACCCACTGGAGGACTTCGATCCGCATGTCGTGAATAACTTTAGTAATGTTGTCTTCCAATACCTCAATCGAAGCCGTTTTATCCACAAAGCATTTGGACTTTATATATCCACCCAAATAAAAGTCCAAAGGTGAAATATCAGACGATCTTGGTGTCCACTCCACTGGTTTGAGACGAAAGAAAAATTGCTCACCGAAACGACGACACAGTAAATCCATTATTTCACGGGCTGTATGAAAAGTGCCGCCGTTTTGATTGAGCCAAATGT
The DNA here is from genome assembly GCA_037575425.1 of Anastrepha fraterculus. Classification (NCBI taxonomy): domain Eukaryota; kingdom Metazoa; phylum Arthropoda; class Insecta; order Diptera; family Tephritidae; genus Anastrepha; species Anastrepha fraterculus. The sequence continues at coordinate 13,294 of JAYXIM010046636.1, forward strand.
TTTGGAGATCACGAGTTTCAATTTCCAGCATCAAAAAGTCGTTTAACGTGACGCTATAGCATTTGCCATTCACATTCACGTTTTTTGTTGTTGGTTTTTTTTTTTTTTTTGGTGGGTGAGGTAGGGTTCAAACTGCCTTCGCACTTACAGCGACCGTCGTCTACTGCGTCGTGAAATAGCGTCGTGTGGTGTGGCCACTAAAACAGTCCCTCCTCCTCTCCTGGGGAGACTCCCCTCCCGGAACTGCTTCGTACATTACTTCGGGAGGGCCCAGAACGGTGTCCATGAAAAGGACCAATTCTAATTCACCCACGTCTGGGTCCACCATATTTGTAGCCAGCATTCATGCTATAGGCTCGTCTTCTTTTGTCTCTATCTGCGTGGCATCATGTTGACGGCTTATCTTCTAGTCAAGTATATTAGCATCTCTGTCCATGTCAAGTTTTTTGGCACGTAGGACTCGCTCTATATACGTGCGAATAATTTGCCAATTTTCTGCACTTTCTATCATTTTATCATTGATGTTGTCAGCTCTTAAGGGGCCTAGTCTGCCTTCGACAGCTTTGCGATCTAGTTTGCATCTCTCACATTTGAAGAAAGTGTGATCTGCGTCGTCAATAAGTGCTTCTTCCAACAAAATCTAAATATCGTAAAATCGTAAAACAGACTGGAGGGAGTTTACTGAAATCTATAAAAATAAATATAAATACAATAATCCTAATTTAATTACATATTATAAAGATAAAACTTATTGCATTTCACGTCACAAGAATGTGTTAGAATGCCTTCCCCATCGTTAGAAAATAAAATTCACATTTGTTTTTTACAATAAAATGAATTGCACTTTAACAAACTCTTTTAGTTTTCATTTTAATAGCACCAGAAATTAATGGAATGCGTGCCAAATCACGATTACACTTACTTCGCCAAACAATCACATCAATTACACACATATATGTACATATGTGCATACAGGCGCACTACATCTACGTAGCAACATAAATTTGGAAAATCTATCACCAGGCATTGTTCAGTGCTTAGTACATTTAAATGCTTCATTAACTTTCGCGATTTGCTGGAAAGTGCACAACAATTTATTTAAAATTCCCCTCTCATGTTCAGCAAATAAATAAATACGCTGCACTTTGCGCTTAAGTGGATATGAAGAGAGGGGGAGAAAAGCGACTTAAAATGAAAAAAATATAAATAAATGGCAGCAAGAAGAACAAATGTAATCAATAAACAGCATAGGAGAATAAAAAACAAAAACAAAAAAGATAAAAAGATAAAAAAACACAAGAAAACAACAGAAAAAAAGTACAACGCAAACGCTGAGCAGTTGCCGCTGAAAAGCTAACAAACAGCACTAATGATAACATACAGAACAAACAACAGTAAAAATGACAATAAAATGAAAGCGATAAAAACAGGTAGTGGCTACAGATATCAAATAAAAAAATATAAAAAAGATAGCGAACAAAAAATAACATTACAACATGAGCTGAGTGCATTTTCAACAGCAGTGCCAGCAGCCAAGTCAGCAATATTTCATAGACACCCGGTCGTATGAGTAACTTTTTACTGCACCACCGACTGTTCTACTGCTCGCATATATGGAGTGTCTGCTATTGTACATTTTTCATGCTTAACAGTGTGTCGTATGGCACAATGTGGACTTGCAGCCAGCTGTGCTCGCCCTAAGTGCTTATACTGGTTATTGTTGGAGCACCTACCAACACATGCACTTCTATCAATTTATGTTGATATTCATGTGTATGCGTGCACTTTTGCACTCTTGCACTCTGGAGCACATACACACCCATATTTGTTTGTGTAATTGTTGGACGCTATTATTTCTGCAGAAATCATTTTAGCTGTGACTTTTGCTCACTTCTTGTGAATCATGCGCCAACGTGAAAGTTAAGTCTTTTTTTTTGGTCTTTAATTTTCTTCCCTTGACACAAATTTGCTCACGGCACTGACAACAGAGCAAAATAAAAACAGCGTTTTCAATTTTGATTGCTTTCACTTCACAGTTTGTAGAATGTGTTGCTTTGCATATCTCCCTAATGAAATCAGTTATCCTGCCCTCTTATCAACTAAAAAGCTTAGTTTGGCAGATTAATTTGTTGGAATAATTTCGCTTAAATTCACTAAAACTCTGGGGCATAATGCTTCTCTAAATACAGCAAGCGCCATAAAAGGTGAACTACATTGGCTAACTATGATTTTTCGCTTTATATATTTTACTGATATTAAAAATATCTTCTATTTGGACACGCGGTTTCCTATGCATGTCTTTTTTCAATATATTTTCAACCTGTGAGTGGTACTTGAAATCAATCTCTATCTACCCCTGACGTTCCATACCAGCAGTGAATCAAAAAGGGAAGAAACATACAAACTTTCGATGCATCAGCTAGAATATACGTCTGCTCGGAATCAAGTGATAAATTGGTTCATCATTTAACCACAAAAGAGCATTATCACTGAAGATGAATACAGTTTTTCAAAATAATTTTTCCAATTTGCTTCTTGCTATCGTAAAATATCTATAAGGCGACCATCTAATGCGCAGGAAAAGTGTGAGTACAAATAATAATTTGCTACCAAATTAATAGGTTTGCTCAAATTATTCATAATTAATCAATTTTAATTGCATCTATAGAGTTTCCAAGAGCGTAAAAGAACTTGTTGGCCAAAAGAAAAGACATTTAAAAGAAAGAAAAGTTAGTTGTGAAAGAGGTAAAGATTTTTCGCGAAATAAGAGTAAGAAGACCGCATTCCTCAGTCCAGAAAGTCATTAAAAACTTTAAAGAAAATGGAGAACATATGGGGCCAAATCTGATGAAAACGGTGGCTCATAATAATGGTGCTGTTTTTGTCAAAATAAGCCCTCACTAGCAGAGATGAGTGAGCAGGTGCATTATCATGATGCAAAAGCCATGCGTTTTTTTCACAATTCCGGGCGTTTTTTTCGTATTGCTGTACGCATAACTTCAAGGTAATACTCCTCATTTACCATACGACCTTGTGGTAAGAACTTCTGTGAGCATCCTTAACATTCTATCGGACTTGGCGCTCTTCTTTGGTCTTGGACTGGACTCTTCCATTGCGACGATTGGACTTTGGTTTCGGTGCCATAACCATATACCCATGACACGTCCCCTTTTCTGACCCTTTTCGGAAAATCTGTATCATCATTGACGTCATTCAATAATTCCTGCGCGATGTTTATGCGACGCTGTTTTTGGTCAAAACTCAGCAATTTTGTAATGAACTTCGCTGCCTCACGCTTCCTGCCCAAATTTGCCGAAAAGATTGCATGACACGAGCCAACCAATACGGCGATATCCCTAGAAACTCCTCTGATTGTGATTGGACGACTCTCTATAACAATTTTCTTCACTTTCCCGACATTTTAATCGGTTGTTGATGTGCTGGGGCGTTCAGAGCGAGCATCGTCATTTACATCTTCTCGAATTTCTGTTAAAAGCTTGTACCATTGTAAAATTTTTTTTGATTCAGAGAACTCTTATCGTATGTCACTGTCAACATTTCAAGTGTTTTTGAGCACCTAATTCCATTTTTTACACAAAATTTGTCGCAACTTCCTGGATTTATTTTTTTCGATAGCAGAAAATCGCCGAACACGCAAAATACTTTTTTTTATGTCTCTCACAAACAAACTAAATATGCTATAGCTAAAACCGTGAACATATTTTCGAGGCGAGTGTACCAACATAAAAGAAAAGTAATAATCAACTTTAAAAAAAGTAATAAGTCGAATCTACTTAGCCGGCAAAATTTGAAAATTCATCTCATTTCTTGGACACACCTCGTATACACATAAGTAATCATTACTGTTAGTTCTATAGAGTCTGTAAGAAACCATGTATTTCTAGATTTACGGAATGAATAAATAAAAAAAAAGTAATATTACTGCTGTAGCGCAAATTGTTACTGAAAAACCTTTAACATCGATATCTCGCTGTTATCAACAAATACATTCATGAATTGACTGTTTGCCAGATTTTACCTGGAGACAGTTAAACGATTTTTCGCATATTATTGTTAACAGGCGTATCTTAAGTGAAAAGAGTGGAGCCTGAAAGACCCTAAATTTTCCTTAAATTCCCTATTTTAGAACAACATCTTTGCGCATCTTTGAAAAACCCTTTGTTTGCCCATTGCGCGCTATTTGGAAAACCAATAACTCATGCCGTTCATAATCCGCTCTTGTAATAACAACTAAAGGTTTTCAAATTTTTGCTGAGATTACTTTCCCATTCCTGCTACCATAGTACTTAGTCACCAGTTGTTATGCCACTCGTCCTGTCTGCTTTCATTCTAGCCCAACGCCTTCACCGAATGTCCTTCCATGACACTTGATAACTACTTTGCTTAGTTTTTGTTCGATATTTTCCTTAACCATCTACAAGTATTATTTTTCAACTGCTTTGCGGTTAGTTTGTTGGTTTTCCTTTATTTCTTTATCGTTTCACTTTGGCGTCTTTTGTTCTTTTTGGGTATAAGTTTGTGGTTGTGGTTCGTGTTTAAATTTTTATTAGCAGATAAAATGTGATGTGCGCACTTTATGTTCGTTCACTCAACACACTTTTTGGCTGCGAGCGCAATCATAAATTTGTATTTTGTCTTTATCTTCCTCAGATGTTGATGTTTCTCTTAGCTTGAATAAGTTTATGCGTATACTTATGTGTGTGTATGGGTGAAAACCACAAGCTTTATAATCTTTGGTATGAATTCTTAAAAGTATACAATTTGCTTGGCAAATTTGTGCCAGAGTCAGTTGAAAAATAAGAGAATACGCCTGGCTGTACATTTATTATTTCGCTCACATACAAGTACTAGCTTATCTGTGCATATATAAATGTTATGTAGTAGGTATGTGGATCGTGCTGTGTTATGCTAATGTCATGAATATGCAGTAGCGCATTAATTTTCGCAAGTTATTGCTATGGGTCTGGGAGGATATGTGTTGCGGTCATGCGAAACGAAAAATAATTGTCATGAAATCGCCGGTCATATTGTTCACGTCAGTATAAAAATTTTGGTAAAGTATTAGCAAGTTTCCTGTACAAAAAAAAAACCTAAGTATTTGGAGGCCAAGCAAAAACTTTGCTTATTGAATTTTATCTTCTGTGTTTATTATGAAAAAAAGTCTACTTTGCTCCTAAAATGAAATTTAAATGGCAAATTATAAGTTATTAAGTGCTGCAATAATCAACATTTTGAGTATAGCCAATTTTGTTTTTAAATCACTTTTTTACTAAATAAAAAAAAGTACCCCTGACCTCCATTGTTTGCCTGCTTATACACTGTAACTGCTTATGTGTCAGATATTATTCACGTACGACACCATTTTCTAAAATTAATAGTGAGCTGATAGGGTGATTAATTGTGCGCCACCTTGTATAAATATACAAATATAATATAAAATATATATAAATATACATTTATGAGAAATATGGCCGAGTTCCTCCCCCTAGTTGAGGTGCACGTCTTGATATTTTTCCAAAAATGGAA
>JAYXIM010046638.1:0-11963 GCA_037575425.1 Anastrepha fraterculus
CATGAGAACAAATGGAGTTTGAAATTTGGCCTTTACCGAAGAAACAATGAAGAAATATTTTTATTTAAAACTTTTGGAAGAAAATTTGGCTGAAAGCGCTAGAAAATTACAAATTGAAGATGACTACGAAAAGGGTTCATATATAAGTGTGCCCACTAGGCCAGGTCGATTTGTGGGGAGGCAAAAAAATCGCCCATTGCTCTGTCAAAATAATATTTTAGGGATCAAAATAAGAAACTTTGCCGAAGGAACCATACCTCTAAAACGAATTCTGTTGTCCCCCAATTTGGGTCGAACTTTTTAGTTTCTTTTCTCATGTAAAGGCCAAATATGGTGATATTTTGAAATGATTGTATGGGGAACCCCCCAGGGGAGTTCCAGGGCGTGTGCCACTGGCATGGGTGGATCGGCCGTCCAAAGTTAGTAGGGGTCGGTCATACATTTGGACTCGATTGGAGCACTCTAAATGGGTCAAAGTGGGATTTTTCGTTCGACCCAAATTGGGGGACATCAGAATTCGTTTTAGAGGTATGGTTCCTTCGGCAAAGTTTCTTATTTTGATCCCTAGAAAACGATTTTCACAGAGCAATGGGCGATTTTTAAATCGACCTGCCCTAGTACTCACATTGTGTACAATCATCGGATTTGAACGTCATCGAAAATTTTTGGTTGGTTTTGAAGACAAATTTAATTATAAAAACGGACCAAAAATTATATAAATAATACAAACAAAAACTCGTATATGCATACACTATACTTTTTAAATTTCACACGCAGTGCTCCACGAAAATTTTTTGTTTTACTTTTTTTCCAACTTTTCGATGCAAACTGAAATGCATTCAGTACTTTTCCAATATATTCGCTTTTATTGAGAACATATTTAAACAAAACAATTTCCAATCGTATTTATGTGACCTGTTTTTAACAAAATATTTCTTTTGTGTCTTTTCAGGTTGGTATTTCAATATTTCATTTCCAGCACAATATAAATGCATCACACACATACATATGTACATACGTACATTTGAACATTTGCAACATGCATTCATATTCGCTGAATTTATTTCGTTTATTGGTGCCGCGCTGGGAAATTGTCAATGTCGAAAAAGCGCATTGCATATTTGGTAAGCGAATTCAAATAGAAAAAATGTTTTTGATTTTCAATGGTTTTTGGCAATTTACTAAATCTATTTGTATTTGTGTGTTAGTGGCATGGAAAATGAATTGACAGTCAGTCAACTGTCAGTTTAAGCTTCGCTGGTGCGCAGATTTGATTCTTATTTTTTTGTACTTATTTTTTTCTTTCTTCTTGCCGTTTATGATTTTAAAGAACAGTTATTGTTAGCTATTACCTCCGAAATGTGTTTTAGTGCTGAATTATAAATGGAATTTTACCATCATTTTAGTTTAGATGTTGATTTTTAATCCGTTCACTTTATGTACACAAGTTTAACTTAGCAGAGGCAATTAAAATTTTTGTATTTATATATAAGTATATGTTTGTATAAATTTTCTTTTGTGTTGCCGGGACAACTAGCAAGTACAGCAGTCCATTGTCCAGTTCTGGGATTCTCTTTTAATTTCCTTTAAGTCTACGTGACCTTCGAAAAAATCTGAGTAGATCTTGTGCTGCTAAGGAGCCAACGTGGTCGCTTCTTAACACATCAGTGCCAAAGACCTCATCCTCTTCTCCACATGCTGGGCAGAGTGCACTGTCTGAGATAGCCACCTTTTCTATGTGATTTGCCCTTAGAAAGTGGCCCGTCATCAGTCCAACCAGCCTCCTACAGTCCCCTCTGCTTAGGGACAGGAGGAACTGCGAAAGTCGGTCGAACATGACAGGTAACATCAGTTTGGTCCATCTGCAGCCTCTATCAGCCTGCCAAGCTCACTTGTGGGTTGTAGTAACCTATAAAATTTGCTTACCCTGACTTTGATGGCTGCAGAAGGGAGTGGCAGAACGGGCTCCGGGCCAAAATAGCTCCTAGCTAAAGAGTTTGAGGTCTCCTTCCCCGTTATACCCATGTGTCCCGGGACCCATGTTAGCATCAGGCTATTATGTCTACCGATATAGTTCAGCCTGAACTTACAGGACTCGACTACCCGTGATGTGGTTGGAAGGCTGTCTAAGGTCATAAGTGCAGCTTGGCAGTCGCATAGGTCATAAGAGCAGCTTGGCACACATATAGATCTGCCTCTCTATCTGTTTTTCACAACAAAGTTCATCGCTTCTTGAACAGCATACACCTCCGCTTGAATCACAGATGCATGTATTCCAAGAGCAAAGTGCAGTTTTGTCCCGCTGGACTCCACGTAGACCCCAGAGCCGGAGACGTGCTCGGTCCTGGATCCATCCGTACAAATCCGAAAACAGTGTGTCCGCGATGCTCGTCCCTGACTTTTTGTATTCTATTTGGCTTTGAATTGATAATCCTACCGCATTCTTCAGTGGGAGTGGAATATCAGAGTTCTTTATGCCATAAATCCTTTTTATTTTTGAACGTTTCCTTCTCGATTCGCTTCTTTAGATCTCCCCAAAGATATTAAATGGGGTTTAGGTCGAGTTCGAGGGTTTGCGAACTCAAAACTTTTACATTATTTTGGAAAAACCATTCGCATACTAACATTGAGCAATGTTTTGGGGCATTATCTCTCATAAATAAATTAATTAATATAACCGAAGTGGCATATTTTCCTCAGGAAATCAAATCACTTCTTTTATTATGTTCTTGTAAATAAATTTACCCAAATTATTGGTTATTAGGCGAATAGGTTTTACTCCCTAAAAAAAGAAGCATCCGCAAATCATTTTGTTGCCGTCATGCTTCACTGATTTTGTTTCTTTTGTGAACCGTGCTGAGAACTTTTGTTCTTTAGGAGGTCTGACGTTTTGCCTAGCAAATAAATTTAGTTTTGTCTCAGCGCTCCAAAGTATGCTATGTTATACCATTTTTTCATAGCCTTGTGCTCTTGAGCAAAACCTTTCCTCTTCCTCGAATTTGCTTGATTGCACAGGGGAACATTACGAGCTATTCTGCTTGGCAGGTTCATGTTGTACAATCGACACCGTACAGTTCGAGCTGATAATACGTTGTTAGTTTCAGCTGGAATGGTTATTGGTTACTTAAAAGAAGTCACAACTAAATTATCTGTAGTGCAAATCGTCTACTTTTTGCCACCACGTCATTCTGTGGATGGTTTGGGGATTCACAAAAAAATTGTTGGGCCTTTCAAGTGACTCAGCGATAAATTTGTGCAATATTTTTGTTTCACTACTTACGTTACATTCAATATTTTTCACTTAATTAGTTAAAATGTAAGAGCTACCTGCAATTTAGTAGCCACGCAAAAATACACTTTATAAAAATAAATCTAAATTCACTACTAAGCCATTTGTAAAAAAAAGCGAAAATGCAATAATAGCTCTAATTTTTGTGAGCGGCATAACAAAATCGATAGATAAAGCCAGCGTACCTATTTTAATGACCATATGTGTCTATACTTTTACAATATAATTGTCGGTTACACCCTTTTTGGGAGTTTGACCGAGCTCTTTCTGCTGCTTGTGCTATGCCTCTTGTTGTCCAAAAATACAGTTTTATATCGCCTCCAAACGGTACGTGTTTTTTAATAAAAAGCTGTTTCGTGGCAGAAATACACTCGGAGGTTTTTAGAAACAATTCTTGACCATTTGGTATTTCATGCCTGGTGTTTTGCACTCGAGCACTACCATTTGGCTAGTCACACACCTCCCCATTATTTTAATAAGACAACATCATAGGGCTATTTCCAAATACACAAACACTAAATGCTAACAGTCAACTGCGAAAGTGTGATGATCTATTGATTGAAGGTAAATTTATGTAAATATTAAGAAGCAAAAATGAGTCATAAAGGAGTCACAGCTCGAAGAATTCGCTCTTAAAAAGAGCCTATTTGAGAGTCCATAATAAGGTATTCTCCTTCTTACCAAGGATCGCTAATGTAAGTCTCTTCTCATATACGAAATCAAAAAAAGAAATGATATCGCACAATTGCTTTTAGAAATCGACCATTTTCTTAAGGGGGTAGTATGGTTAATTCGGTGTAAAACATACATATTTTTCGAAATTTTTTTTGTCGACACTGTTGATTTATTTAAAATTTTAAAATTACTTCATTATAAAGTCATATTTAAAGAATATTGTGTGAAATTTTCATTGATTTTTATGAAGAAATGAGTTGGTGGCAGCGAATCTTCGCGGACGTCTCATAAAAAAGTTTTATTGCGGTGTCCCTCAGAACTCATTACTGGATCAACTAAAATCAAAACACCAAATTGATTTCATCAGCTAATAAAGTTTCGCAGGTAACAACGTCGAATTTTTTTTTTTTTTTTTTTTTTTAATTTTTTAAAGCGCTTTGAAGTCAAAACACCGATTTTTCATAAAAAAAACTTGAAAACTTTGTTGTTTTAAAATATGACAAAATTAAAAAAAAAAAAAAACTCGACGTCATTACCTCGTGAATAAAGTAAAGAAACAAAAAAACCAAATTGGAAAAGAATCGGTGCAGTAGATATGAATCTACAGTGGACACCGACCGTAAAAAAGGCAAATATATTTGATGAAAAAGGAAGCCACTTCAAATGTTGTTACATCCATAATTTGTTCAAGGTTGTTGCATACAACTTGTTTTTAGTAAACCATTTTTTTTTTTATTTGAAGTGTGTAAGAGTAGCACTTCGAATACAAAACTTTTCCAATATTCCAAAGTATACGCATACACTTACACATATACGTGTGTGTGCAAACAAATGTAGATATGGAAAATTAGCTCTAAATTGCATGCATGCGAGCATAAATGAACGCATCGATGTGTGTGTGTGTATGTAAGCAAGTGAAAACTTCTGAATATGGCTGCAGGTGAATGCACGAAGGCATGCAAAAACTCCATGCACATGCACACATATTTCCATAACCAGATATTCCATTTTATGTGGCTTGCAATTACTTGGTATGTTGTTTGTGTTGGTTTTGCAGTTTAGAGTTTGAAGTGTAACTACATGCAACTAAATAATTTTAGCCGGCCAAACTTTGCAGGCGTTTTTTCCTTTTCATTTCAGCTGCTACCTGAACTCAACTAATTCGTATTTATGTCAGAACATGGCACGCAAAACAACTTGTTTTATTTATGTGAGTTGGTATGCATGCATGTGTGAATGTATGTATGTATGTATGTACCTAAATGGCAAAGTTCCTCTAGTAGCATGCATCGAATGCTATGAATTCTGATTTTTTGATTTTTTTAATTTGTTGACACATTTATTAGTTTTTATATTTATTATACAACTTTGTTCACATAACGGTTGATTGTAGTAGTGACAAAAACAAAAAATTAAAAATTACCACGGCATTTGACAAATCTACTTTATGTTGAAAGTGAATCTAAATATGAAAGTCGCATATTTTAGAAGTAGAACAGCTTTCGGTTTTTTGAGATTTAAACAAAAGGATGGCTAAAAGATTTCAACATATTCACTCTTAGTGAACCAAAAAGCTTGCGAATTTCGTTTCGTCAACACTAGTGGGAAGCTTTTCAGAAGGGCTATAATGTCACAAAATCCCCTCCTAAGGTAAAATAGTGCTTTTATTGGCATCACCGGAGCATGTAGAACTTGTCTCAGTGATGCCCCTAATGTCATTTTCCACTTACTACCCGTAGACTTTCGCGTTATTTGATTTGACTTCTGGAGGCAACCTCTCAAGGGACATGCTAGCAAATTTGGGTAGTTAACACCGTATTTCTCTGAACTTCGTACAGATCTCTCTATCCGCGAATTGCAAATTGGGGGTCGTATCAGGGCAATCTATTCAAGTAGGCAGGACTAGAATCAGGGGGAAATCCTTACCGAGGCTGTTACTTCACGTCTTCACTGACGGCTCCAAAATGGAATCGGGAATTGGACAAGTAGTTTTATCTAAATTAGCCACTTTATCTATTCATCTAAAATTGAGTAATAGTGCTAGAGTTTTTCCGTCAGAAGTCTTTGCGATCCCACAGGCATGCAGCCTACTTAGGAAATGTGGGAGCGAGGAAAGATATCAACATTCTCTCTGATAATCAAGCTGCGATCAAGGCTCTGATGAGATCCAAACCAGTCAACTCCTGTAAGGAGGAGATTAAATCTCTTGGGTAAGCAGGAAACATTTCTCTCGTCTGGGTTTCAGGACCTAGAAACATAGAATGAAATGATATTGCTGACGAGCTTCCCAGGCAGGGTCGACTGAAATGGTTTCAGAGGTCTTCCACCTAATAATCAGCATCTTTCTGACTTCTATTAAAGGGAAACCGCACAACTTGTTTCTCAGAAAATCACAGCCTAGATGGAGCTTCATTTATTCATGGACTATTTCGAAAATCCTGTAATACCAGTACGCAGGACGCTGGTAGTTCTGGGGACTTTACGCTATTCAATTTCTAAACTTAGAGCTGTGCTTACCGGTCATTGAACGATCGGCACACATGCAAAAATTATGGGTTTGCCATTTAGTCCGCATTGCAGCCTTTCTTCGACAGCCTGTGGCAGTTCGCCAACCTAAATCCTATCAATCTTCTCTATCTTCTCTATTATTATTATTGAATTTTTTCTATTAACGTCAACCTCAAGTGACGAAATTTTGAAATACCACGCAAGCCGTTACACATTTATAGTAAGATTAAGATTAGTGCATGACATGCCGTGGTTATGAGATTTTGAAAAAAAAAAAAAATTGTGAAAATGCATTTGTTTTTTAATTCAACATGCTTTTTAGTCAGTGGTATTTACCTATATGTGTTAATCGTCCACCACAACTCCACTAGTAATACAGGATGCGCATAACAAATTTTTCCGGACTCTTTGGCATAGCACGTGTATATTATTTATAATGCGTGTGATTTCGTTTTTCAGATCTGGAATTTTTTCAGACTTTCTTGCATAGACCATTCTTTTAACGTATCTGCAGAAAAAGCTTTTAATACTGTTAAGTTGCAAGATATCGCCAGCTATTTGACCTCGTTATTTCACGAAATAATGCACAACAGGAAATTCATTCGCAATATTGCCATTTTTCAACGAACCTTTTACCCACAAAGTAAGAGACATGTTGCATATGTATAGACGTCTAAGTAATGCTCAATGGACAGGTGAGCGGAGGTGTACTTTCGGAACATCTAAAGATTTCTCCCCACTGGTTTACAGGCTGCACTGACGCCAATAATAAAAGCCTTGACACTGGTACAGTGAAGATGATATCTACATTTTCATTGAATCTAGGCGAAAATAAAATCCCTTACAAAGCCTTCGACAGCCTCAAAGCATCGCTTAACGAGATGCCTAAGTAATTTCTGCTAAAGATAATATGCATTCTTGACCATTGTAATATCGTGAGTAATCGCTGAACCAATGAATTAGCAAAACTTGGTGTCAAGCTAATTGATAAGTATACAGAGCATTGACGACATAGGCATACCCCTACAGTGACCAATTAAAACATTTAAGGAAATTTGAATATTTAGTTCAGTAATTTTTTTTTTTTTAAGAACACTTTTATTGCAAGCTGTATATGTACATACAATAAGGAATATTTGTAGAATAACTTAAACTAGCAGCTAGAGAATTTCAGTCGTTTATGCGATGCACCCTGTGACACAACCCATTTATTTTTTTCGCACTAAAAGAGAAGATCTGTGGTGGATTTTCTTTTGAGTCGGGTGAAAGCGATGGGACTTGCTATCATTTCCGTTATTAAGAAGTTAGAGTGAGCTAAGAGCCTGAGATTGTGGGATCTTGCATATTTCTCTATTTCTTGCATAACAGTGGATATTTGGAGGTAACGGTGTATTTGCGAGTTTGTAATATAGTAGGGTGAGTTGGTGATCATTCTTAACTTTTTGATTGAAATCGTTGTAAATCTTTGATATTGGAGTTTGCCGCAGTGCCCAAAGTTGAATACCATATGTCCACACGGGTTTTAGAACTGCTGAGTATAAGAGCAAATTGCTTTCGACAGAAACTTGGGAATGACGATTTAAAAGCCAATGAAGGTCTCTGATTTTAATACCAAGTGCTTTTTTTCGATAATATATGCCTAGATGCACTCCTAGATATTTTGTTTCATTGCTTTATGGAATTTCCATATTGTTGAGTTTGACGGGTGGGCAAGTGTCTCGCTTAAGAGGGAATGTGACTTGTACTGATTTAGTTTCATTGGACTTTATTCTCCATTTTTTGAGCCATAGGTTGATTTTGTAATTTGAATTATTTGATTTCTTCGTTACCGATGTGTTAGCTGAATACTTTTGAGAAAATGGTACGACCATAACAAACTTACCTGCAGAATTGTCCAACAACTCTGGCACTCTCCCTGCTAAGACAAAGTAAGCTGTAGTACACTATTCTCTGTTATAACGAAACGCTCTAAAACTGGTAGGAAAACACGTGGCCGCTGCTTCAGCGCTTAGACTTAATAGTATGACGCTATGGAAGACCCGGCGGTTCGGCCACGCTTCTATACTACATACTTTGAGTAGTTATATATAAGAAATCGACTACTCTTTCCCTAAATACACCATCGTCAGGATCTTCAAGACCAAATAGTGGCAAGCTCAAAGACCAGCGAGAAGAGAGGAAATAAGTTTTTACACGGATGGATCCAAGTAAGAAAATGAAGCAGGCTGTGGAGCTTTTTCAAAAGAATTAGGACTAGAATTATGTGTCCGACTTCCGGACTACTGTAGCGTCTACCAGGCAGAAGTCTTTACCATCTCAACACTAACGCCATAACCAGAACTACGATAAATATCTTCTCGGAATCATGAAGTCAATGTAGGCAATTATACTAAGATCAAAGGTTGCTCAGGAATGCATGGTGGCTTTAAATGATATTAGCACCATCTTCAAGATCAGCCTCATATGTGTTCCGGCACATAGAGACATTGAACAAAGCTGCAAGGCCGATGAGCTAGCCAGAAAGGCTGCTAATCTTCCACTGTTTGGAAGCAGAGACAATATTGAAATTTCTATGGCAACTTGCAAATTAAGTATAAAAGCTAATATTCTCCAGGATACCAATAGGTCCGAGAGAGGCGAAAATATTTGTGTTACAACCAGGCAAATTTTGCCGTAAATGGATAACAAAGGGCAGGAAAACTGCTCAACCTCTCAAGAGATAACATTTCGAAGGTAGTGCATCTTCTTCGTGACACTCTTCTAGGCTAGGAGTATTTTTTCATCAATACTGCAGAATTTGTAGAGATGAAGAAGAGGAAGAAACAGTAGAGCACTTCTTCTGTAACACTTCTTCTAGCCTTAGCTAGGAGTAGAGCAAGGTTCTTACGAAAAACCTCTTTTGACTCTTTTACGGAAATATTTGGTGTTGGGATAAAACCTATCCTACGCTTCAGAAAAGCATCTTAATGGTTCCCATGATTCCTCTGAACCACTGAGGTTCCCATGTTACTCCGTGGTACCACAAGTGACGTGGCTATTCTAACTCGACTGCCACAAAAACCTAATATAACCTAGTTCATCTAGCGTTTGGAATTTAATTTGAATAAAATACACAAAAAAAAATATTATATTTTTCAATGAAGTCTTTTGGAGAGAACAAAGTAAAATTTGGCAATAAACATAGACTAAAATTTGATTAAAATTACTTCCACCGCTGGCTTTACGGTGGTCCATTCCGTCAATTAAAGTCTTCATTGTATTTTCACGAGCTCTGATACTTATCTCCCCAATGAAAAATTCGGCTTTATATTTCAACTCCTCAGTCGTCTTTGCCGTAAAATTTATGCTTAACGGTGGTCCACAAAAAATAATCTAATAATCGGGCCAAACTGCAGCTTCCAGCCAACACCGTTTCGGCAGATTACTCAATTTTCCATTTTTAGTATTCGATATTTTTCACAAACTAAATTTCTGACACATTACAATTCCTATTTTAGCTGTTAAAGTAAAAAACAAGAAATCCATAGTTCAAATTTCGCAATTACGCAATATGGTTCGCCCTGTACTACGCAAATTGCAATGAAAAGAAAAACTGTACAAATCTGCAAACAACTTGAGCCTTTTAGTAAGTTTCACCGGCTCACTTAATTTAAGTTAAAACTGCATTTGCTACCAAAGTAGTTTGCAGAAATTTCAATTGTTTGCCAATTTCCTTTGACTCACGAATCGATTGCTTTGCCAAAAGTCAAAGTTACTTCCGAGCAATCGTCGCAGTGAAGCACTCTGCTTTGCGCAATTTACGGAAATATGAAATTTCTGCTTGTAACTGTTACATCCTGAATAATTCTTTAAAAATATTTTTGCGTTACTCAATAATATCCCCTCAATTGTTTGTGTACTGCTGGTATGTTTTATCAGGGCAAAGTGCAAGCAAATATGTGCATACGCATGTCTATATATTTATATGGCGGCAAACTTATCGTGCGATTAGCAAGCAATTATAAGGCAAGTTCCGTTCGGAAATTTACTGAAGTACTGTGAGGTACTTATGTATATGTACGAGATATGTACGAGTGTACATGCACATATAGGAATATTTTTGTGACCGATATTAAGGTACTATATAAAGTAAATATATTTTGAGCTGCTTGTAGTATTTATCGCCGTATAATATTCCATATTTGCGGCTCCCGACAAACGGTAGCACTTAAATATTTTGGACGGTTTTGACTATTTTTGTTTTCTTTTTTTGAATGCTCATTACTTTTTCATAAAAATAAGGTCCATGTTAGTCCAAGTTTCAAACTGTGTAGATAGTTTTATGAAAACTTGCCAAATTTTTTGAAACTTTTTAGATAAAATTTCCGAAAATATTTTGGGTACGCAGTGTTTTAAGCCATTTAATTTTAGTACAACTAAGTGCAAGTTTCAACTTCAAAAAAGTTCCATTGCGTTTATATAATTTTTTTCCTGATGGTGTTGCGAACTTTCTCCATACAAAAAAAAACAAACAAAAAAATATTGTGCATTTATTATATGGACAAAAATGTGCAACACTGTTAAGAAAAATACTTATTATTATAAATCAACAGAATTTTTGAACGACCTTAGATTTAGGGTTTATTGTACTAAAATTTATTGTACTACAAAAAAAAGTTGGAATTAAACAAAAAAGATAGTAAAAGCTTGTGAAAATGATTGGAAAGCGGGACAGTCAGTCTCTAAAACTACTTTAAATGTGGGTCTACTACGATCTTAACAAGTACAGGGTGAACGATATGAAGTGTTACTAACTTCACACTGCTTGTATCTGTAAAACAGCTCATGACATCAACGTCAAAATTGTTCTAATGACAGTTCAATATATTGTTTATAAGCCATCAAAAGCATTTGAGTCTCAGTTTTGTTGAATTTTTTTTTCTTTGATCGAACTCAAACGTAATAGTGTGATTGCATTATATTTGGCTGGAAAATCACAACCAGTCATTGTTCGTGAGCTCAGCCACCTCAAAGTGAATAAAATGTTTGTGTATCGCACTATAAAACGTTACAATGATACTGGTAGCACTGCAACACGCTATGGAGGTGGACCAAAATAAACCGCAACAACGCCAGAAATGGTTCGGAAAGTGAAGGCTCGACATGAAGGAAATCCACGTCGAAGTCGAAGAAAAATGGCCAAAGAACTGAAAATATCGCAAGACAGCATTCGATGCATATTGAAAAATGAGCTCAATATCAAGGCTTACAAGTTCCAAAAAACACACGATCTTGCACCCCAGCAAAAAAGTTCGGTGCGAAAAAGCAAAGGAATTGTTGCGCTTGCACGAACGTGGCGAATTTCCTAACATTGTGTTTTCTGATGCAAAAAAATTCCCAATTGAGCAGTTTCTAAACACTCAAAACGATCGTGTTTACTTAACCGAACGCTCATACGAGAATTTGAGCCTACGTATAGCCACTCGAAGCAATTTCCCATCACAAGTAATGG
>JAYXIM010046641.1:0-20905 GCA_037575425.1 Anastrepha fraterculus
AGCCAGTTCTTAAGAACCTCTTTGTTATCGAAGATAACGCCTTTTAAATGGTTTGACAGGAAGCGGAAAAGATGGTAATCGGTCGGTGCAAGGTCCGGTAGCTGGGGAACGCAGAGTTTCTTGTTCACTGCAGCATGCTTTCTGACCATTCCCAGTGCACCATTCGCTCCCAGTGCCACAAAACACATATTCTTTAGATGACTCTTGGCTTTGGGATATATCCTGAAGCTACGCACTACATTCTCTACCTTATATTGATGTATGAGCACCATTACTCATCTCTCGTGACGATTCGGTCGGAAAAGCACTGTTTATGACCGCGTGTTACATGATGGTGGGCGAGATGCTAGGGAAGCGCTTTGAAGGTGACTTTCTTTGTTTTTTATTTGAACTCGTGAGGCACCTAGGCTCCCAGGCTCCCAATATTTCTGTAAATCCCGTTGAATGAAGGTGACTGAGAATCGTTTTATGATCGCACTTAATTTTTCCCGCCAATTCACGACTGGTTTGGCGACCGATCTCCCCCGAAAGTGGGTTGAGATGTTCTCCATCGAATTCAGAAGGAAAAAAGGGCTGGAGGAAGTGTCATCGACGTTAATATCGCCATTTTTGAACTTTGAAAACCAGTTGCGTGCTGTAAACTCGCCTATGACACCTCCACCAGACACGTCGCAAATGTCCCGGGCTGCATCGGCAACTTTTTGACCTCGAAGGAAAGCAAAGAAGAGCAGGTGTCGAAAATGTTGTTGGTTTTTGACTTCTGGGTTTTCCATTTCTAGTCCTCAAAAGAAATAAAAAATTAAATAACTTAAAAACACCATGCAATTAACATAGTTTTGGAGAGCAGCAAGAGTTCTATCGAACTGCCAAAACGCAAATAATTTGTTGTAAAATAAACGAAAATATAAAAACGCTACGAACTTATTCCTCGACCCAATACAATAGCATTTGTTCCATGGTGTCGAATCCGTAGTTTAATTACATACTTTATATACATATTTCCTGTAGTTCCTAGGAGGGAAGGGTTGAATTTTTGTGGTTCTATTAGTTGGTTTCTGAAATAGGCAATATTTTTGCAAGGTGTAGGCCAATATTTTTGTATTGTTGTTTCTGTATAATGATATTTTTTCATGAAAAGAAGAATATTCTAGTTGCACAAAGACTAAAAACAAGCTTAGTCATGGAATCACTGGTCTCACATGTTATCTCCGGTTATTCTTCATTCAAAGTGCTTCATGTGTTGAAATTTACCCAAAATGTTGGAAACGCAGCTTAGTGGAAAAAAATGAGCTCGCCTAAACAGCCCATAAAAGTGGTTATGAAAAAGATTTTTTTGAGAGTAAGCGAATTCTTTTTTAAGCCACCAGCAAGTGCAATTACTGACACAAGTAAGAGTTTTGTTCACTCGCAACGGAAATGCCTAAGGAAGAATAAAAAGTGTTGCGTATTTCAAGGAGAACTGGGGAATTATTTGCTATTTTAGTTTCTGCTGACTTTTGCATTGATTCTATACAAATTTTGCCCAAAAAAACTACTAGTGAAATTGTACGAGAAACTATTTTTTTAAACAATTTAACCCTCTAGTGAGCTTACAAATACTTTGTTTTTGGAACTATTGGAAAAAGGGTCAAAACGAGCCTTCTTTGAAGGAGATAATGGATTAAACGGTTTCACAGAAATATTCCTCGCAAAATTCTACTATAAATGGACAGTTCAAGTTAGTTAGCTCAGGTCAGTATTTGAATCATTTTCTCCACTTTTACCAAAGCAATGGGGAAATAATTTAAAATTAATTAGGCTAGGAAAAGAGCTTACGTGGAGATGAAAAAAAAATTATTAGAGCTGGGTGTTTTACACTGTCGCAGTTTTATTTCAAATTGTTTTCATTCCGCACTGACAAAAAAAATTGTTGCACACTACTACATACGTACTAAATTTTGCTGACAGCTCTCAGCTGCACCTAGCAATAGACATCTGCATAAGAGAAACCGAAAACTCAAATCAAAATAGATGGAGAAAATACAACCATAAACAGATAATTGCCTTTAATTTTATAGTACCTAGTGAAAATATGAAAATTGGTGAGTAAATGAGTGAGATTTTTTTTCTTTCAGCAGCAAGGGAGCACAAAATATGAAGAGAGGAGATGACTACATAAATTAAATCATTTAACTCATTGTATGTGAGCGACGCATCAGTCTGTGCCGGAATATCAAATTGTTCGCACATTAAGAATAATGTTTGTCTTTCGTGCGCATGTATGTGTGTACATATAACTGTTTATTTTTTCATAAATATGTTTATGAAAGCGTGCACGTAAAATTTGTTGAAGCGGCTGCTGCTCAAAAGCATCCTTTTTAACTGTAATCACATGACAGACACATATTAAGCAATTAACCTCGACCTCGTTGCTCGCAGCATGTCTGGCCAACGGCGTGAGGAAATTGTCGGCTTTTGTTTATTTAAATTTTTTTTTTTAATGTAATGCAATAAGCACATATGCATACATGAGTAAATATGGGTGTGCTTGTAGAAACCATCAATTAAAGCACTTTTCCAGGCTTATTTTGCACTTAGTCTTTCCACAGTGTTTCACCTTTTGTCTGTTGAAGTCGGCCAAGTGTTGCTGTATACGAGTATCACTGCATATAAGGGGCGACGGATGTGTTCGAGGCCTAAGCTATTTAATGAATTAAAAGTTTTTTTTATTATTTTTTCGAGTAAATGATAATGCCTTTTTTGAACTAAAAAAATATTCGTTAGATTCTTTTTCTTTGCAAATCTTTTTTAGAATAAAAGAAAAAAGTTGTTAGTAGCCAGACGCAGACTGTAGCATTGGCGATCAATTTATTGGAACTCCAAATCAGTTAATGTATCACTCACCATCTGAGCGCCATGAACGAGCTCATTGCCTTACAGAAATAGTACTCCGCGCACCAAGGTGGCATTCCATGCCCAGGACTGTCTCGCATACATATGTAACTGAACCAGTAAATGAGTGAAGTACTCATTTACTGTAGTCTTATTAAGCGAGCAATCAGTACATACATCTCTCTCGCTATACCAGGAAATGATACCCATTATCTCCGACGCCAATTTTTCCACTTTTTGGCAGTCTATTTTCACTTTTTAATCACCGCATTGACTCTTGTTTGTATTCCAAATCAAGTTGACGAATCCAGGTCTCCTCAACGGTGACGATTCGGTTGCAAATTTTATCTAAATCCCTCTGACACAAACCATTGCAGCTCTGCAATTATCGTTATTAGTTGAGCGGAGTGAACATTCGTGTTACCAAACACAAACGCAAAGGTTTTTCATGTGCAAGTCCTCAAGAGAAATGTGTTCAATTCAATCCTCGCTAATCTGTAGTTCTTATGCCTTCAGCCACAATTTAATTCTCCTACCGTCACTGGATGACCCAGACGAGGATTGTTTCTGCCTTGTTGTTTTCCTTGTCGAATTCGTCGAGCCCATTTTTTAAGTGTTCATAATTATCAAGTACCTATAGGATTTGTTCAAAAACGTGCGTATATGTGTACAGCTTTTTTGAGTGATGTTCCAAGTTGAGAGAATTTCATGATTCTGCTGATATACATAGATTTGCTGCTTGATCCATATCTTCATAAGACTTAATTAACCAAGTAGGAAATTGATTTTATTTCCAAGTTCAATGAGCTAAGCAAGTAACATTCTCAGTAACTATATCAGCCGTCACTCGTGCAAACTTATGACTACTTCAGCACATTTTTTTGCACAGAAACACCTTTTTTTTTTAATTCTTCAACTTTAACCTGTACACTGATGAATCGCAATAATAACCATCAGTTTTATTAAAACAACACTACACTGAGCTTTGCGTTTTAGTCTTGGCTTGCAATGGCTCAGCATAATATGAGTTTAGGCAACCTCAATGTTATTCCAGCTGACGCCAAGGCGGTGAAGCACTATGGGTAGTACTGCGCCAAAAGTTCAGGGACTCGTAATAATTTTTTATCTAACTAAGAATTAAAGACCAAGATGATATGTTTAATATACATAAGGACATGCAAACATGGAAAATATATTCTAAAAAAAAATTAATTCAAAGCTTTTCATTCATACAGATAGGTAAATTTTGTTTAATTTAGAATCGTTTCCTGAACCATTTTTTACTCAATATACTGTTTATTCAACACCGAAAGAATTGAGATCTAAAATAGAAAACAAAAGATAAAAAGGGAGCAAAAACTTCATAGCGGAGTAGAGTTGGTCCTTCTAGAATTGAAGAGAGAATACAAGGGGCTAATTGAGAATAAGAAAGCGGACGCACGGGATTTCTGAAAGCGAAATCTTTAATGCGCTTTTTCAAAATAGTCCGATCAACTCCGAAAATTCCTCTCAGATATACGGCAGTCTGGGCTTTTTTCAAAGAGAATACGAGTATATGAATGTAAATAAATAAAAATTAAAATAAACTATTGTCAAGTATCGAGTTAAATAAGACACCGTATATTTTAAAGATATATAATTCACTAATCGGAAATACAATAAAAGAAAAGAATGCAAATGTTAATGGATACAACCATGTCGTTCGGCCACTCGATACCAACTCCCCGTCGCTCATCGGTTGCATATTACGTAGGCTTGCCATCTATCGTTGACACTATCAGCGAAAATAATTTACCCTGTTAATCAGTTGTTTGATATAAGTAAACAAACAAAACAGATGGCACCGTCACAGCAACAAATATTAGCCCCCGGCTCTGAAAGTATTCGATGCGGTACCAGCTGGTGGTAGCAGAGGAAGAGGAAGGCCTCTTCTGCGTTGGAAAGATCAGGTGGAGAAGGACTTGGTTTCACTTGGTGTTTCCAACTGACGCCGGCTAGAACGAGAAAGAAACGACTGGTACGCTTTGTTAAAATCGCGTAAGTAGTTATCGCGCCAATCAAGAAGAAGAATGGAGTGCAGACAGACAATCAGGTCGAATTGCAAACCTCATTCTCACTCTTATTCATATAATTTAAAAATTATTGCTATTGATAAAACTTTCGTAGTAACAGGGTAAGTGATTAAAAAAGAAGTTTCTCTCCAGATGTCAAGTAATCCAGGTATTTTGGACATTTTCGTAAATTATTTCTAAAAATGGGTTTATTTGTAGGCTTAGTAAGTAGAAAACTGAAGAAATTTTGAAAAAAAAAGAAATTATATTTATTTATTTATATAAGAAATAATTACGACTAATAATCCTCCAACAGAGGGCGTTAGTTACTAGGTCCTTCGGCTCAAAATGTTTCCAGTATTTTTTTAATATTAAAAAAAAATTATTATTTAGGATGAAGTATAATATTATTTATTAAAAACACTAGTACTTGAAAAAAAAAACAAAAATCAGTGGAATCAAAAATGTGTTAGCAAGACAGATTGTGACGATCTGTTCCAGAAGGCGGCATATTATTGAAGATATGAATTCTGCTAGCTATTCTACCGAAGCACTTCAATAGCTTGGAAAAGTGAGGAGTATGGTGTAGGTTTCAGAGAGAACGCAATTACAGAGTTAAGTATCGAGTAACACTAAGGCAAACACAAGTACGTACCTACATATGTATGTGAGTATAAGCAAACATTAGCACTAACAAAGGTATTTATGTAAAGTTGATAGCATTTAACAGAAGAAAGCATGAATGAAATAACATAAGAATAACAGAGATGAGCATGTGAGAAAGGCAAGTATTAACATTAGAACATGTAAAGAACGATTATTGTACTGAGTGAGTGTGAGTGCTATACAGAATGTTGGTGGCGTTAATAATAAGTAAATGTGAGTTAACATAATGTATAAGCGTAGGTCACGGTGGAGAGAATAATCAAATGGCGCCGATCGTGGTACCGCTACTTTGCTCTCAGCGAATTTTACAGAATAATTCTGTGTTTGACGCCACATTGGTTGAATTTATTCGTATACATACATTCTGTGTAATTCTTCTTACTCTTGCATTCTTGTTTGCATTTTCACATTTCACCCCTAAAACTGTACCAGTGTGACGTAGCGCATGGACAAAAGGTTGGATTTTAACATTCTATGTTCAAGAATGTTAAAATACAGGAGGGCTTATAATGTTACCAAGTATGATACATGGGTATATGTAATTACACCTGGGAGTCGCATCAATCCACTTCAAGCAAGAGAATCAAGACTATACGATTTTTCTCTGTGTGCTTCAGTAAATCTGTTATTTTATATGTTTTGCTTTTACTGGTCGAGTCTGACAACCATCAAATGGCGTTTACCATTGTTTTGAATGCTGCTCTCATATCCTTGGATGTAATTATTTACAAATTTACAAAAATACATAAGTACACAAGCACTTACAGATAATTATAAATTTTAAAGACACACACATACTTGCTTCCATACACAAGTTTACATTAATCGAATGCTTTCTGCTGCTTTGCTCTTATTATAATATATAATAAAGTAATTAGCCTTAATTAGGTGCAACGTATGTACATTGGTAAGGATGACTTTTAGCGTTCCAACGAAAAAAAAAGACAAAAACGAGAGTAAGAGTAAAATTAAGGCTGCTGTAAAAGCAAACGCAGCGTCATATAATCTGTTTGCTCAAATGTACTATATGCACACACACACACACACGCATACACACATAATCTAGCTAAATTACATACGTACATACATACACATTAAAACTTAATTATACACAGAAGTTGGGAATTAACTTTGCTTCGCTTTTGCTTGATAATTTTTTTATTTACTTTTTTTTTGTTTTTTGGTAATCTAAAAGTCATAAGCCGAAGTTGAGTTTAGCTTTTGCACCGAGAGTGACATTGTTTCCGCTCTACTTACACGGATATGAGGCTTCCCATTCCTGCTGTCAAAGTCCTTGACTTCGCTGATCTCTTAGAAGTTGAGCAGTTTTGTGGAGAAGCGGAGAAGATTAAGAAAAGACAAAAAGAAAAAATTAAAAAGTTTTCGATGTTGGAAACAAATTCGGGCCTAGGCTTGTATGTATGTAAGTAATATAAGTAAGTATATACATATATGCTTGTTTGTATGTATGTATGCATGCATATCTCAGTGATTCTAATCGGATTTGCTGGCGTAAGTTTTATAGTGAAATATTATATAGGGTATTTCAAAAGGGAAACTAGAGACATGTTAGCGATAATGTTATGATGCAACACTTTTAAAATTTTCTGATAATACTTAAGAAGTGCATTATAAATAGAAAATCCTAGCTGTGAGCCAATCTACAACTCAAATTTTTAAAATAAGCGCTCTGTACAAGAAAGTTTCCCGCATTACATTATTTTTGGCGGCGAGGCTAATATATGAACAAATAGGGAGAACAAGAAAATTTTTGGATTTGGGAAGATTCGATACCATAAGTGATGCAACAATACCAAAAACATATCAAGAAAGTAACAGTTTGGTGTAATTTCATCTGGTATTCTCCAAAATGGAGCTAGCATTATTCCAAGTATCCACAGCCAGCTCTAAAGATCGTTGATAAGCAAAATTTTGTGCCATAAGCAAAGCAATGTGACTATGTACCTCGAAAGGTCAGCACCATGTGCCAGTCGACCGCTATTCTGCACAAAAGAAAAACAAAAACAATAATAAACTGACGCACAGGTTCGCTGTATAAGTGCATAGTCACATACTTATGCACCAACTAGCAATAACTCTTATAGTTACGCCATTTATTTTTCTCACCTTTTCCCTTGTTTGTATTACATTCCTTATTTAAGCTCTTTATCATTACAATAACAAAAAGCACTCTCTTTGTTATTATTCGTTCATTTTATATTCCAGTTTTAAGCTCTCATTTTCTCACCTTATAGCTGGGCTATGATTAATAAGTGACCTGTGTGCAGTAAGGATTGGCTTTTATTATTACAAATATAATACATTTGAATGTAACACGAAAAGTTATGTGAATCCCAGTATGAAACTTTAAGTGACTACTGAGAAAATATCTCAGCTATTAATAAAAAATCGAAGAAGGTTTTTTTTAACGGCAAAAAAAAAACTCTTTCAAAAATTTTAAGGAAAAAAATTAAATATTTTTCCAAAAAATTTTTATAAAAGTAAATCTTATCCCAAAAAATAAATGAAATGATGAAATATAGATTAAAGAACCGAATATATTTCACTTTAAAACAGTGTAAGCCAACATTTTTAGCTTTGAATAAATCTGAAAACTATAATGATTTTTAAGTTTACTTTTATTATTTTTGTAAGAAATTTTCTTTTTTTTTATTTAAAAAAAATACAGAAACATTTTTTTATTTCTGTTAAGTTTTTCGAATTTTTGTTCTTTTGCTTTTGATTTTTTTCACTGCATAGCAAAATTTGCAATATTGAATAAATCGCAAATTTGCACAATTTTTTTTTAAATTTCTTGCAGCTTACTTTTTCTTCCAAAATAGATACTTGGATCTCTTGGCCTTGAAGTGATCATAAGTGTGTATAACGTAAAATATTCTTTCGAGCGAACAAATGAGGAACTAAATCATTATTTCATACAGAACTTGTTTTATTTGAAGTTAAAATTGAGTATCCTTTTGGAAATACCCTGTAAATCCATTTAATAAACTTGGATGTCAAATAGTGGTGTGAAAAATTCATTTTCCTTAAAACATACACAATATCATCTTCATACGTAACAGAAAATCAATATATGCTTTTCACAAGAGCAACTTTAATTGTAAATAAATATTTTTTTTCTTTTGGCAAGTCGAAATTTTCGGTTGATTCGTGCATTGCACACAAACGTACCCGAATTTAGTTATATAACTAAGAAATGAGTTTTGTTTTTGACTGTCATCTAATTTATTCTAGTAACGTAGCAAACCTCAATGTAATTTTTGGGGTATGAAGATTTATAGGTGGTTAACTTGCCTAAGTGTAGCGCTTAGAGCCACATGAAATGAAGCTGGTAGCGATATATTCAATCTCCTATTTTCACATCAGATTACGGTTCTTTCCATCCAGCGTTTGAGACAAATACAACAGTGGATGCAAAGAACTCTAGTGTACTTGTGTGTGTAATAATCCTGCAGGAAAAAGTACTAGCTGTGAACTAAAATACCACCAGCTCGACCACGAACTGGTCTTCTATCTCTTCCATGTTAGCAAGTAATATTCTTAACACGGCGACGTCGTATGAAATGCATCAGCAAAATATCAGTTAAAATACCGGTTTATAATATTGAAAAGAGCGTATTCCAAAATGTTTCTAAAATAAACAGTTTTAGATCAGTTGAAATGCAAAAAAACATTCAGTCCATTCCAAACCTACGTCTTAGAGTATTCTATTCTAAAGCAAAATGTAATTAAAAATTACTCCATAACTGCCAAGTCTGCGTGCTGAAGAAGAATGTCATTGCTAACTGACACATTTTATATCATTACAATATAGTTGTACGAGTATGTACTAAAAATCTTTAGGATTTCTTTGAAGCAGCATAGATCGCCTTCGGTGTCTGGGAGCCAATTGAATGCAAAAACCAAAAGTAGAGAATAATGGTGGAATAACTACTAATAATCCCCTCAGGTGCTCTCAGTTTTGAAAGACTAGTATGTATCCCTGAACTGGAGTTTGAGCGGCGTCTAAAACTCGCTAACAGTACGCACATCTTGAGTGACGAACATTTTTGCTAAAATAGGATTCTGATATGGTATCGTTATGCACCAAATTGACCTCTGCCTGGCTTCGGCCAGCCAGTATAACCTAACCTACTATAATCCTATTGATTTTATATTTTCATGAAGGTGATATGTCATCCTCTAAACTTTTCCTTTCCCTTATCGAATCTCTGTCATGTCTGTTAAGCTAAAGTCTCAGCCATCATAGATATTTAGTAAGCAGCCTGATAATAATCAGGTTAATTCATGATTCTAACGAACTACATTGCATGGGTTTATGATAATTTTTTTATTAAATAACTTCAACAAAATGTATAGGTAGTCACCACCATTACCAATAATGACTTCATATCTTTGAGTCCTACCTTATATTCAGTTCTTCGCAAGTTGTTGAAGTAATCGACCAACTCAGCTGATCAGCCAATGTTGACATCATAACTGTTTGATCGTCCATATTTATCTTCCTTTGAATTTTTGCTTAACTATTGCCCTCACGTTTTCAATAGGGTGGGCATCAGCAACATTTCAGCCTTCAGCTTCATTGCTTGGGATCGTTTTCTTAATGGAAAGTAAAAGATTGACTAGTTCTTCCAAACATCTTTGCAACTGGTAGTAATAATATTTTTTTCCTTGTTCACTCCACTCGGGAGTATAGGGCTTCGACAAGACTCGGTCTTGCGTTGTTTTCGTTAATCTATTTGCTTTCTGATAGGGTAGGTGATTAGCCTGCCACTAATAGTAGTAGTAATAATACTTCTTCATAAATTTTATTCATCAGAATTGTATTCAAATTAGCGCTAAACCCAAATAAACGGCCAAATCCCTTTTCGAAGAAGTAGCCACAAACATAAACCTTAACTGGATGCTTAACAGTTTGTTGAGGTATTCGATTATCCAATACACCAGGGCCGACATATGCAACTATTCGCCCAAAAGGAAGATTCATCGGTGAATATGACGTTTGCTCAATTCCGTTCGGAATTTGCCGTAGCCTATGCAAGTCTTTTTCGGACGTGTGATAATGAAATCAGCATTTTTTTCCATGCGCCCCGGAGTTTCAGGTCTTCTGTATGCAAACGTCCTCGAATATGTCTGTGGAAATAATAGCACCACGTTTTTCTAAAACTGTTTCAGCTTCAAGCAACGATAAGTGCGGCTTTGTCACAAAAATATCAATGATCTTCTAATCTTCCTTGGGAGATGTACTTTTTTTGAGGCTCTTCCGTTGAAGTTGTCAAGGTTTTTAATTTCGGTCTACCAATACACCCATTTATTGATGGACGTCTTTGATCTCTTTTATTATTTTGCTGCAGATACACATGGAATTTTTGGGCCTATAGGGTCCTACATAGGAACACCTACATAGGAACACTGCCTCAAATAGTTTTACATGCGCGGAACTCATTTCCTCAAACCACATACGCTTTCCAAATTTCTCACAAAACTAACAAATTGCACAACGCGTATTGTGAAAAGAATACAACTATGTATTTAGCAGCATTTACATTTTTTTTATAACGGAACTCTAAGTTCGAATTTTGTCGGTCCCACATCCATTAGACAGACATTCGCTCCTATCCCTGAAAGAGATAAAAATCCACGTTTCAACAAATTAAACATTCTGTAAAAAGTGTAAGGCTGCATGAACTGTCTTCTGCTCTTTTTCCTCTATATGAACTGGGAAAACTTTACAACATCTTCATCATTTATAGCGTTACAACGCGGGTTGCGTGAAAGCTTCCTTCACAATGCTTCTCCAAAGTGGTCGATCTTGAGCATTTGACTTTTGCCTCATAGTTATGAATTCTCAAATCTTTGAGATCGGTTTTCATTGCGTCTATCCATGGGTTTCTTGATCTGCATGTAGCTTTCACGTCCATTAGCTTCCCTGGCATGGCTTTCTTCACGGTCCTGTCAGCAGGCCAACGGCAACGCACAGCTGTCTCGTTGTGAGGAAGATCGTTTAGTTCCGAGTTATACCGGATTCTATAGGTACCGTTTTTCACGCTTATCTTACTCAAAATTTGTCCCTCTATGTTAATAATCTGTGCGCAGTCAGGAATCTTCTCATCTCACATCTATACGTTCAAATTGGTCGGATAAGGCTTTCATACCGAGATTTGAACAAACTAAGATTGGTATGCTTTATTGGCGGCGTTGATACGATCTCTAACTGCAGGAGTTGAATGACCGCTTGATGTGAACATAATTCCCAGAGAAAGCCCTACGTACCAGCCACTTATTGCATCAATTCGATGAGAAAACATTTTAAGATTTTAAGAGCGACTAAATTGTAAACCAGCAAATATTCCGTGGGATGCTGCGAAATGCTATGTGTCATCCGAAGTTTAAATACTCCCATTCATACGCGTGTTTTGAAGCCTCCTCTAAATTATTATACATAGCTTCAATGAGCTTAACTTTTGACCATTTTGTTTTTGTTTTCTGCAATATCCCACCGGCTTAGTTGATGAGAGTGGCGATTTTGATTGAATTTCTGTATAAACAAAAGATTACTGCAAAACACGCAACACGTGCAGCAATTTTTCAATTTTTTCCCTTCACCCTTTGAAACCTTAAGCCTTTATGCTCGTACGAGTAGTGGCAGTCATTTTGTCCTGCTTGGTAATTGAGCTGCTTAATTTGCTTCTTTGCTGTTGGACATTAAATTCAATTAATCTCTGTCGCTGGCTTCAATTAATCTCTTTCAAATGCTTTTTGGTTTCAAAATGGAATTAGGCGAAAAATGGTTGCTCTTTACTGCTTTGTGCTAATTAAAACAAATGCGCTTGTATGTATGTGTGTAGGTACACGTATTTATACTTTACATGCGCTTAAATGAGCAGGTGAGCTTCTTGATAGCGCAAGTTAAAAGGAATTTATTACAAGTATATTTGAGTTCTTGCTATGAAATTAAATTTGATGAGAGAGTCCTTTGTTGAACAACAATTATGCAAATATCAAAGGATTCAAAAAGTATTGAATATGAGGTCTAATTAATAAGGATTTGGATTAGTTTAAGTAAAAGGGTAGATCCCTTATTAAATTTAAAGATGTAGAAAATGTTATTGGTGCAATCTTTCAATTAACTGATTAAATTGCTCAAGGGTCTGGCGGAAATCAACCAGAATTTTTTTGTTCAAGTATCAGGCCCATAGGCTACTTTTTTCAAGTTAAACAAATTGCGAACTTAATGAGCCATTTCCATTCTAATAACAAGATTTTAACTGTGATTCCAATTCTTTCGATGTATCTGACTTGGTTTTTTTGTTTTTCAATACCATTTTTTCTCAATAAATAACTAACGATGGTGGCTTAAAATTTTTAGATCTATGACGCTTAACAAATTCCTGCTCTGCCAGGCCTAGCGCCAAAACAAAAATCATTTGTACCTCATAAACAGTATCCCATTATCTTATGCGGGGTTCCAGGCCACAAACATATACCAAGGTACTGCAGGGCTGACCAACTTGCAAGGGAAGGTACCTGTATGTCAAACAAAAATCATTTTATTGAGTCACCTCTCGCAATTTGTAAGCTTCCTGTTATGGACGCACTAATCAATTCTGTAAATCAATGATGGATTAGTGCCAATACCTGCTAAATATTCGTCTGTCCAAAAATATTATTAGGCGCGCAACTAAGTTCCCGCTGTTTGTCAATAGATGCCGCCAGAAGTGTGTGCTAGTCGACTCTAACATAATCTAAACGTCATAAACCAAACTTAGACATATGGTAAACAAACTGCTTCGACACATTAGTGATTTTGTTTTGGTATCATCTACTTTTGGTTTTTGTGAAAATTTCTGATTTTGTGCCGAATAATCATCGTTTGCGGGAAGTATTGATTTTCCTCTTTCATTCGAAAAAAACGCCGGCTGAAGCGCATTGAGAGCTATAAAAAGCTTATAGGGATGCTGCTTTAAGTGAAACAACGTGCCGAGATTGGTTCTGTCGCTTCAAAGACGGCGATTTTAATGTTGACGTGTTGACGACCGTCCGCGTGAAGGAAGGCAAAAACCTTCGAAGACGCTGAATTGAAGGCAGTCCTCAATGAGGATCCGTGTGAAACGCAAGAGGAGCTTGCTTCCATTTCCAAGCGGTTGCATGCTTTGTGAATGATTCAGAAACAGGGAACTTGGGTTCCTTATGAGTTAAAACCAAAGGATATTGAACGTCGTTTTTTCGTCTGTGAACAACTGCTCCAGCGGCAAAAGAGGAAGGGGTTTCTTCATCGTATCGTGACGGGTGATGAAAAATGGATTCATTACAATAATGCAAAGAAAAGAAAGTCGTGAGGACTGCCCGGTCATGCTTCTACGTCGTCGCCTCGACCGAATATTCACGCTGCGATGGTTATGCTATGTTACTTGGACCCAGTTGGTATTATTTATTATGAACTGTTAAAACCAAGCGAAACCATCACTGGGGATCGGTATCGACTTCAATTGATGCGATTGAGCCGAGCATTGCGCAAGAAGCGGCCGCAATACGCGGAGAGGCATGAAAAAGTGAATCTACAGCATGACAACACTCGGCCTCACATTGCCAAACCCGTTGAAACCTACCTGGAAACACTGAAATGGGAAATCCTACTCCAGTCGTCATATTCTCCAGATATAGCTCCGTTCAGTTCCATTCATATGAAGGCATGAAAAAAATAAGAAGAGTTTTACCGCGACGGTATACGAGATCTACCAGAAAGATGGGGAAAAGTAATAGCCCATCGCTGGCAATACTTTCAATTATTCACTTGTAACCATTTTTTCAGAATAAAGTTGTATTTTCATAAAAAAAAACAGCGAGAACTTAGTTGCACACCTAATATAAAACTGAGTAGACTTGAAATTGAGACCTTAGTAGGGACCCTCACAGGACATAAGACAATTATAGGAAAACACGCAACAGGATAGGCCGTTTACATACATGATTTCAGTCGCATCTGCAGGAATGAGGAGGAGTTGGAAACAATTTTTTGCACATGCCCGGCTCTAGCCAGAAGCAGGAACCGATATTTAAGATCCTACTTCTTAATAAATATAGATAATCTATACACTTTAGATAGCAACAACCCTTTACGTTTTGTCCAAAGCTCAGGATGGTTCAATCTGGAAGGGGCAATGTAGCCCAGCCCCTGTGGCGCACAACGGATCCATTTGGTGATCTAAGTGACATCGCTGTCCCTATGTGCGATGCGGCTGTCAAAATACGAACGCTGAACGTGTTTGGTTGAGCGGGAACAGAAAAACGGTTTAACTGGATTTAATAACAAGAAAAGCTGAAATGTGATTATGAATATTGAAAATGTATATAAAGAGGTGCCAAGATTTTTTGAATTACAAGATTTAGAACATTATTCGCTTGAATTGTTTGTAAATGCTGTAAAAATCGGTACTTATTTAATTGCTTACTAAGATTCTTTTGTTAATTTCGTACTAAGAGAGGTTCCCAAAAATGCAATATTTATAAAGTGAATTGCCTAAAAATTTAGAAGAAATGCTTAATTAAGTTTGTCATTCTCAATCATTAGAATGAATCTCAATCAAAAAGAAGTAATCAGTAATTTTTGATGCTTTTTTATTTAGAAATGCGACTCTCAACTATATCAAAATACTCGTACAAGTTGTAGAGAAATGAGATTTCTCGTAAGCAATCTATATCTTCATGAAGTCTTCATTATGACCGAATAGAATGAAATGAAATCGTGGATGACCGAACATTTTTTTCCCAGCACTCAGGTAGTATTGCCCATAGAAGAAATTCATTTCTATGCATTTCTACAGATAACTACAGGTCACATTATTATTGAGAGCCACGCAGAAAGACTAAGGGTCTCCATAGTGACTTTTTTTAAATCTATCAATAAGAAGAAGAACTACAAAATATAGTTTTTAGAAGACAGTTTCTTAGGAGTAGAACTTCTTTACCGCCGTATTACTTATTTGAAAGCATAATGCTTGCCATAAATCGTTCGTCTTAACAAACAGCCAATATTGTCATAGTTACGATACTGGGCTTGGGGATTTTCATTTATAATTTTAGACCTTTTTTTACTAAAGATGCCATTACTTACATATTTTGTAACTGATCGTTTAATTTTTAATATTTATATTTAATAAATACCTAACGCTGCTGATCCCATCAATTAGAATCATATAAACGAGATTCCATGAAAGCCATATTTTGTGTTTTGTAGAATTTTTATACAACTTTGATCAAAAAGTTCCCGGAATATATTCAGAAATTTTAAATAAAAGTTTATTCCTCAAAAGTGGTATTATCTCCTTTAAAATACTCCCCATTAACTGCAACGCATTTATGCCAGCGTTTGAGCCAGCTCTCGAAATATTTACGGAACTCTATTTTCGGCATACCCATCAGAGCCGTCTCTGATTTTTCCATTACTTCCTTTCAACTATAAAATTCCGTTTCTCGCAGTGGTTTTTAGCGCCAATCAAACAGAAAAAAATCACCCATGTCAGGTGAACTCGTTGGCTGTTGGATGCTATTCGTTTCATTAAAAGTCAAAAAGTCACGAATAATAATGACACCGGGCGACGGTGCGTTTTCATAGTGCAAAATTATCGAGTTGTTTTCCTACAAATACTTTTATATCGGAGAATTGCTTTACGTAAATGTCTCATATTGCCCAAATAATAGTCCTTATTAAGTGGCTGACCTTCTGGAAAAAATTCTTCTTGTATATTCGAAGCTCTCTTCAACATTTTGGTGGCAGCACCGTCTCACAAAGCTCGAGTGGCCTAAGAATGGCTAAAAAACGTTCTGAACTTCATAACGTCCACACAATGGTTCTAAGTTTCACCAGATGCGAATACGATGGATTATTCTCTTTGAGCCATTTTGGAGAACGAAGTCTGAACTAAAAGATTCACCAGTCTCGAGACGATGAAAAAAGCTATTGTCCGAGAGTGTGTCCAAATACCTGCAAGTCGCATTCGGGCAGCTTGCGATTCGTTTCTCGACCGCCTTTAATAAAAGTAATTTTCCAAACTAAATTTATGGCCTTTATAAGTGGTTAAACTTCGAGTGCCGGACCCTATAAATATTTTGCTTATAAATAAGTATCTTTCCAAAGAAGGAATCTTTTGCCATAGCAAATGGAAGAACATAAAATCCACATAATTATTAACACAAGAAGTCTTACAAGGAAACAAGCAATATATTATAACAAACCAGCTTAATTAATTAATTTCATTTATCACATTTCTCCTTTTATTGGACTATAGTCTGACATGAAGCTAAGGAATAAAAGCAGTGATCTTTTCAGAAATACCTGATGCTCTATAAAATTGCCGTCTTAAAATCCGATCTAAAATTTCAAGATATCTGTGTGAAGCAGATCTCATTATTGTTCAGATCGAAGATTTTGGAATTTAATTATTTTATTTAAACAGTTAAAATCAGAATCTACTTGGTATACCCAGCAATCAAACGAAGTATAGTACCTCTTATTGATCAGATATAAGCAAAAGGGGGTCTTAGCCGTATATAGCCGTATTTTTAAAGCTGTTGCACAAGTTGCAACCCTCATGAACGTCAATCATATTGATACTTCTGAAATAGACAAGTAATGTGAATATAACAGGTGGCGCTAAAGTAATCCTCCTATCAGAAAATGCTATAAATTTTGCGGTTGGCCCCTAATGTCAGTTCTGCTTTGACATTTGTGTAGTAAACACATGCGAAATAGACGTTAATAAACAATGTTACGCTACACTGCTCCAGAACGCGGAATATTGCTGACTATTTATTTGACCAATAATCGGTCGGTGACTTTGGCACAACGTGAATTTCGTCGCAGATTTCCTCGCCGTCCAACGCCTACTGGTGAAACACTGCGACGTTTAGCCGTTCGTCTCGAAGAGACTGGCACAACACGAGATGCTGCCAGGCGTGGAAGCGCCGTCGACATCGACCAGACGACGTGCCATGCAAATGGGTATCAGTCGACGGTCTTTACAGCGAATTTTGGGACAAACGGTTACTGTGAATGGTGAGCGCTACAGAGCAATGATCGACGAGTTCTTTTTGCCGCAACTTGATGAATTGGGATTGGAAAACATGTGGTTCCAACAGGACGGTGCAACGGCACACACTGCACGTGCCACAACCAATATGCTGAAAGATGTATTTCCCGGGCGCCTAATCTCCCGTTTTGACGATTTGCACTGGCCAGCAAGATCGACTGATTTGATCGCTCCAGACTTCTTTTTGTGGGGCTTTTTGAAGTCGCGGGTTTATGTCAACAAGCCTCAGACTCTTGTAGCTCTTAAAGACAATATCCGTCAAGAATGTGAGGACCTATCGCCGGAAGTTTTGGCCAAAGTGATGGAAAATGCCATAAAAAGGGCTCAAATGGCAATCAACTGTGGCGGCGGCCATTTACATGACATCATATTCTCGACTTGATGTAAAAAAAATTAAAAGACCAAATAAAAATAATACAGCCAAAAAACATCGCAAGGTTACTTTTGCGCCACAAGTAATGGAGCGCGTTCAGGTTAAATTGAAAATTTCTATCACTCAAAATCATTTCTTTTATTTATTTTATTTTATGAAAAGTTATTCACAAACGAAATTGGCGGAAAAATCAAGTGAAAAACTAGTTTTTAAGAAAAATATTGTATAAAATTTACGTGCCAACGTAGCTAACATTTTCTTATGATCCATCTTCATAAAGAATAACAATCCCCTGCATATAAAAGGTATTGTTTTTTATGGTATAGTAATGGACAAAATATGCTTCACCAAAAATAGTATTTTTTATATCATATTCTTGTTTTCCCACTTCAAGTTAATAATAAAAGCAACAAAACCAGCTAAGTAAACTATTTTTGTACGCACTAAAACTATGTTTTTTCCTAGTCTTATTTTCACAAACAACAAATGGTAAGTGCTGCTAGACAGAAAGGTTGGGAGCGAACTACTGTTAACAGAATCTTCAAAACAAACGTATTTGGTCATAGTTACTTGTGCACTGGTGTGTGTGTATCTTGTTAATGGTGCACGTACACGTATTTTAGTACTCACACATGCTCATGTACACCCTCTATTACAAAACCAAACTATTTGTATTACAAAAAAAAAACCACAACGAAAAGAAAACAAGAACTAAACAAGCTTTTTTGGTTTGATTTACTAGTCCATCATTGCTATACTCTGACACAGTGATTGTGGAAAATTCCCTGCTTGAGGGATACAGGCAGAGTTGGGCATAATGCATGAAAAAATAAATGCAATAAATGTTGGAGTACCACTACTTCTTCAGTGGTCGTTAAAACACGAATTTCATTAACAATAAAAATTTAGTTTTAGTGAAAGTCTCTAGTGATAATTAACATTTTTTGGTAACATAAAACTGTTTTTCGAAAAATAAAAACACGAAGCTGATGAAGTATAAGGAATTTTTTCAAAATATATATATACTTTCGGCCATATAACTTTACGGAATTCAAAATGCTATAAAAAAGAAACTACTCAATATTTTTCCAAACTATTTTTCTTTATTTTGAAGTACAATCCTTCTGGTTAATGATGGAACACAACTTCATTCATATGGCTGCCTCGGCTAGCCATGCACCATCCCATACGATCGGTCCAATTTTTCAACACATTTTCGATTGTATGCGGCTGTATTTCAGCTATGACATCGCGTATGTTAGTCTTCAGTGCATCAGTTGGTGCTGGTTTGTTGGCATAATACTGGTCTTTGACGGTACTCCAAAGATAATAATCCAACGGCGTCAAATCGCAGCTCCAAGGCGGCCTAACGATATTAGAATTTCAGCTGATAATGCGATCTTCGAAGACAGTGCGCAAAAGATTGATCGTAGCATTCGCTGTGTGGCAAGTAGTGCCATCTTGTTGGAACCAAATGCCACCAATATCCTCCTATTCAATTTCTCGGAACAAAAATTCGTTTAACATGGCCCGGTAATGCTCTCCATTGACGGTTACGGCCACTCCTCGCTCATTTTCGAAGAAAAATCCGACCAAAATCCGCACCAAACAGTGACTCGTTGTGAATGCATCGGCTTTTCTTCGAGTGCGTGCGGGTTTTCTGAGCCCCAAATGCGGCAATTTTGCTTGTTAACATACCCGCCGAGATGGAAATGAGCTTCATCCGAAAAGATGACGTAATTTTCGTACACATTCTGCAACATTACCATGATTTTCAAAGTAATGTCGCAATATTTCCCAGCGTTCTTTGAGCGTATACACAACCATTTTCGCTTAGCGGAAGAATAAAACTAATTTTCTGTCAAATCAGATGACAGCTAAGTGATACCATTCTTCAAATAATACCTAGTTCAAATCCGTAACGATAGATGGCGGGCCCTGTATATATAATTGGCGCGTACACCCTTTTTGGGTGTTTGGCCGAGCTCCTCCTCCTATTTGTGGTGTACGTCTACATTTTTTCAAAATACTTACTTCAAAATACAAACTTCTAATTGCACCGCCCCAAAAGCAGGAGAATATAATTGATTTGATCTTTCAACACAACTTTTTCAAAATTGTCGTCAGTGAATTTTCCTTGACGGTCGATTGGCAATTCCGACAAGGGACAAAAGTCTTTCCACTAGCGCAGCGCAAGGAAGAGGTGAATTATATTTTATTTTTGTTTTAGGAAGCGGTGCAAACTATCAATGTTTTACCATCGCCATTCAAGTCTAAAATTGCTGCGGTTGCTGTTATTTAAGTGATTTGTAGAAATTTCGAAGGTTAGTTTCTATTTATCTTGGCGCTTTGAAGCGTTTGTTGCATCGCGTTCGTCGAATTCGCTCTAAATACCACGAAGGAGGAAGATGGCTCTTATTACATGAAATCGCATTTTAACCATCAATCAATCACCGTATTCGCCTGTTATGTGTCCCTGTGACTGTGTGAAAGTTTGGTTTCTTTTAGAGCAGAGTGTGTGCGTACATGCATGGTTTACATACGTACCCAACATACATACATACATATCTAGCATATGTACCTGTGTGCACTCTTATGGGTCTGCTTTTCAGCGGTTGGCATCCACTCAGGTGTATTGGCTAAAAATTTCCACCGCAGACATAGCCCAGCTATAATGACAAGGACAATAGCCAAAAAGCCGCAAGATAAAGAATGTTTTTGGTGTGCGCTGAGCCATGAGCGCATGAGTGAGCTAGTCGTGTGTCTGGGAGAGTGCGAATAAGTCGTGTAAATAAAAGTTTTGCGGAGGTGTAGCGCCGGCAGTGCGTAATAGA